>JASDQU010306865.1:107253-125469 GCA_032191745.1 Picea mariana | reverse complement strand
AAGATGGCACCTTTCGAGTTTCTTTACGGGTGACCGTGTCAGACGCCTTTGAGTTGGGATCGACTTGAGGATAGGGTCCTAGTGGGACCAGAAGTGATCCAAGAAATGGAAGATCAAATTCAAACCATAAGACAAAGTATCAAATAAGTGCAAGATCGGCAGAAGAGTTATGCCGATGTGCATGTGTCAACCGTAGTTACGAAGTTGGTGATCGAGTCTTCTTGTGGGTGAAACCACATAAGAGTTCGATAAAGTTTGGAAAGGGGGATAAACTCTCTCCTAGGTTCGTGGGACCTTTCGAGATTGTGGAAAGGAAGGGGCCCGTGGCCTATCAACTAGCCTTGCCTGATTCTTTGAGGCATATGCACAAAGTTTTTCACGTATCTGTTTTGAGACATTATATTAGTGATCCTACACATGTTATTGACACGAGTTCCTTGCAAGTATTTGACGAAGGTGCACTCACGGCTGAGCCGATCCACATCCTAGATCATCACATTCGATAGCTACAGCGTTGAACAGTAGATCAGGTCAAGGTCTAGTGGGAGGACGCATATGATATGCACCAACAGTTTCCATTTTTGTTTGATATATAGACTTATGATACTGGGATACACATTATTTCAGCACTTATATACTGTGAAAAATTGGGACAAAGTTTAGACCAAGAGGGGGTGTATGTAACATCTCGCTCTTACACGCACTGAGCGAACTTATTCTTTGAGGACACTTGCTTTCAAGTGATCCAGATTATTATACTATTGGTCGTTTGATTATGCTTATGAGGCATTATGGATATGTTATTTTGTGTGTTTACATAGACAGGTGCTATTGACTGGGTTCTCCTCAGTGTGCAAGACTTTGGACCTCGAGGATGCAGAGGCATCGATGACACCCCTTGGACTCTAGATCGAGTCAGGGAGTGGACTATTGGGTTGATTATTGTTGATTTGATATATGTACATCTGATTAGACATTATGATGATTGATTATTATTGCTGACATGATTCGTTTATGATGCAGGTTGACGATAGCTTGTCAATCAGACTCACAAGTGGAGCAGAGGGGTCACGTGTGACAACTAGAGACTTTGAGGGAGAGGTGTGGACAATAGCCCTGCCACAACCTACTAACACTCTCATCATGGCTCGAATTGTAGGTTAACAATTACCTAGTTCGAGAAGACCCACGATGTCATGAGGGAATACTGCGACAGTCGCTCACGATGATTCTAAGGGACACACAATAAGGTAGGGGACTTATTCCTTCGAGTCCCTTAGTGTTCCACAAGATCACCTGGTGGAGTATTGACTCCAGGGGTTTTTGATGTCTACCACATCAATCAAGAGGCGAGTGACACCCTTGGAGCACGTAGTGCATTCTGAAGGGCACCTCGTGCAAGGAAAATGGAAATAGGCGAGTGGCACCCTTGGAGCACATAGTGTGTCCTAAATGGCACGTCACGCAAGGAAAATGGAAAAAGGCGAGTGGCACCCTTGGAGCACTCAGTGTGTCTTGAAGGGCACGTAGCAATTTCAATGGGTAAGTGAATAAACGTAGTTGACCTTAAAATGAATGACATGATAAGTAAGATTAAAAACAATTTCCCTAAAAAAAATGTCGCGCAGCCTAGGAAATTAAAATCTAGGTCTAAGTGATACTTGTGGTAAAAAAAAATATAATAATAATAATCATAATTAAACATGTGATGAGAAGGGGGTAAGAAATTCAATTAATTTATTAAAATCAAATTACTTTGGGGGATTAATTTTTTTTTTTTGAAAAGGAAATGATTGTTTTACTACTTATGCTAATTAAATTTTATTAATTAAAAAGAGAAAGAGGTGGTTTTTCTACACTTTCTAATTTGAGTTTTAGATAAAAATGGAAAAGAGGGAAACTTAAAATAAATAGGAAACTAAGGGAAAAAGGGGAAACATAAAGAAAAAGGGAAAAGCAAGGAAAAAGTTGAATGACTAACTTAGTAAGGAATCTTTCCTTTAAGAACTTTCCAATTATGAATTCAACTAGGAATTTAGTAAAGGTGTAAGTCATTTAAAATGTGTAAGGGAATATGGGGACACTAAGGAGCGATTTTATGAATGTTTTTAGGTGGGTGAGGGAAATAGGAGTAATTAAATAATTAATGAAATTAATTTATGGTGCAACTGGGGGGATGGGTGACAAGTGTACGGGGGAGGTTTTTCTGAATTAAATTAATGAAAAATAAATTAAATGGGAATTTGGTAAAGAAATCACTTAGAAACTCTATAAAAATGATGGAGGAGGAGGAGTATGGCTCTGATCTTTTTGTAACGTTACGTTGCAGAATTTTTGTCTTGATTGACTTATCTTGTGGGAGTTGGGATACCCAGCTCAAGTAATGAGTGGTAGCTCAACCTTGCGAGGTGAACTAGATGCTAGCTGTTCTTGGGTTTAGTGTGTGTAGCCCCTTTGCGGCTCGAGGGGCTCAACGGGAAGAAGAGTTCCCCTAGCGTTGGATGGGAGGTACCGGTGAAGTCACATCGATCGAAAAGTGGGAGTTGGATGGAGCTCGCACATGACAATGACTTGGAGTTGTCACCTTGGGCTACGGTACGCATGCATTTATTTTGAATGGTAGATTAATATTGTTCTAGCGCTTTCATTTTTGTACTTCTATTGTGTAAATAAAAGTGTTTCACTCAACGTTTTTAATCAAGAACTTAAAGTCGTCATAACTTTATGCTCGTTGCTTGAATTGATTTGCTTAGCAATCCAATCCTTGATTGTTATGACTATTATGTTTGTTTGATTGATTATTATGAAGATATTGTGCTTATCTTCCATCTTTATCCCTAGATCATCATTCCATGCTTGAACAGTCGACCAGGAGCCGAATCAACAGTCGTCACTTCGGTGTTAATAGACCTATAGATTCTAATGCCATGCTTTTCCATGCGTGGATGATGACCGAAGGAAAAATTTTCCCAACCATATACCCTTAATATCTCTGCGTTGATTTATTCATGGTTGAATGATTGGTCTTGCGCTTTCTTGTGATTGATTTCTTCTGCATTTTGATTGGTAAAACTCTGTGTTTTGATTGAAGAATCCCAGTGCCTTGATCGGTAAATCTCAACATTTTAATATGTTAATGTCTACTCTTATTTATGTTGTTTCTACGAATTTATTGTGTCTGCGATTGAATATTTGTTGACAGCGTTTAAATTATATTTTTATTGTGATTATACATGTTGTTTGGACTGCAATTTTGTGTTTCTTTTCACTGCCTTCGATGCCCCTTGTGCTACATGTCGATGGCCCTTTCTGTCTCCGCCATTTCGTCCTTCCTTACACAGCAAACTCATTCTTCTATTGCACAATGAATTTGTGCTTCTATTGCATAGTGAATTCATGCTTCTATTGCACAATGATGCGTCCTCCTTGCACAACGATTTTCCTTCTTTGCATGTCAATTCTGGCCTTCTGACTCAAATATTTTCATAACCCTTATACTATTTTTTTACTAATCAATTGTTACCTTATTGACTGTAAGATACCCTTTTATTTGTCTTTGTTCACCCGGCTCTTCATTCACCCACAAACCCCTACGTTTTTTGTTTTTATGAACCTCGAATGCTAGCGATTTTTTTATTTGTTCACCTAGGTTTTTAACATTAATTAGACAGTGAATTTATTATTAGCAATGGACAATGATTGATAGCATTTTGAATCATAGGTGACAGCATTTATATATGCCTTCATTTTTATGGAATGGAATGTCTATGTTTTAATGTAATTGAAACGAATGTCTGTGTCTTTATATTGGAATTGAATGTCTACGCTTTTATAGACAGCCTGCGGTTTTGACAGCCTGTGTTTTATTAGACAGTCTATAATTATATGTCTATGTTTTCATGGAATGGAATAGACAGACTGTATTTAAGTTTTTATATGACAGTGTTATTACATTGGTATTTATTTTACATTAGATTTATCATATACATGTCAGCTATATCATTCTTAATAAATGGTAGTAGCATTTACACAGCATTTAATTGACTACGCCTGTACTGTTGCTAATTTATCGATGGTTGATAGTAAACAATTTGGATTTTTGCCCAGTAAACCACATTCTTATCCTTATTTATTTTTGCACCTCAACAAGATTGATAATGATACAACAATCCTAGTTTTACTAAAACCTGTGTTATCATTTCATTGGTTGTACCTTTGCCTTGATTTAAAAATGCCTGGATGTACCTCATCAACATAGCACTCATGATGCAATCGGGGTTTCCGAGTCCTTCATCTGTAATATTCATGTCTGGATTATTTTGGTAGAAATTTTGTAACAAATTAAATGTACAGAGAATTTGGAGGTGAAAGTTTAAAACAAAAAAAACACTAAATGGTTTATTTTTTTTAGTTTTTAGAAACTCCCTCTCAATATTAAAAAAATTGTATGCAACTGCCTACTTTTTACATATTTAATTAACTACAGAAGGGGTGCATATTACACTAAATTACATATCAAAATGCCCATATTGGAATTTATGAGATTACATAATTAATTAACTATATACAACACGTATATGTCCTTCACTCAGTGTTGAAGGTCTTGGTTACTTTTATTAAGGGTTGTTTTATTTACATGTATGTTTTCATTTCAAGGGTTGTGTTGATTGATAATTTGTTTGCATTTTAAAGGTCGTTTCATATGGGTAAACGGAGTTATGTAGATGGATTCAAGTCCTAAGTGTAGAGCCTTGGATACGATGTCGTGTATTCAGTTAAAGGTCAATTTACTTTTACTTTGTTTGAGGGAAGCAGTTTGCATGGAATGCAATAATTAGATTCTCAAGGGATTACATCATCGATGGATAATCGCATCATTTAATTGATGTAAATTTGCAAAAGCCTTGTTGCACCAAGGATTTATTGTGATGTCCGATTGTTTTAGTAGTCTGATTTCCCTTATGTTGGTTTGACTTGTTGATTGGGTGTCTGGGGCATAGTCTTCTTATATGTTGATAGTCATTTTTCTCTCCTAGCGCGTTGGATCCCTCTTGGGTTGTTTGTATAGATATGTATGTTGTGTCAGGGTTACTGTCATGCCTATCGAATTGTGATGGCATGATTCTAGATGAGGGGATCATTATGCGCCTTGGTAGATAGAGGCAATGATAACCTAGCCAAAGTATGTGCTTCTCGAGGAGGGCATTGTTCATTGTAATTGTTGTTGGTATTGGGTTGTAACGCCTTAAGGCGTGTGTTGATTGATAATTTGTTTGCATTTTAAAGGTCGTTTCATATGGGTAAACGGAGTTATGTAGATGGATTCAAGTCCTAAGTGTAGAGCCTTGGATACGATGTCGTGTATTCAGTTAAAGGTCAATTTACTTTTACTTTGTTTGAGGGAAGCAGTTTGCATGGAATGCAATAATTAGATTCTCAAGGGATTACATCATCGATGGATAATCGCATCATTTAATTGATGTAAATTTGCAAAAGCCTTGTTGCACCAAGGATTTATTGTGATGTCCGATTGTTTTAGTAGTCTGATTTCCCTTATGTTGGTTTGACTTGTTGATTGGGTGTCTGGGGCATAGTCTTCTTATATGTTGATAGTCATTTTTCTCTCCTAGCGCGTTGGATCCCTCTTGGGTTGTTTGTATAGATATGTATGTTGTGTCAGGGTTACTGTCATGCCTATCGAATTGTGATGGCATGATTCTAGATGAGGGGATCATTATGCGCCTTGGTAGATAGAGGCAATGATAACCTAGCCAAAGTATGTGCTTCTCGAGGAGGGCATTGTTCATTGTAATTGTTGTTGGTATTGGGTTGTAACGCCTTAAGGCGTTGGGGTTGCGCGATGTAGAGGTTTCTAGTTCATGGTTGTTGAGGCCTTTATGTCAGGTTGTTGATGTTGTCACTTAGCTTGTAGGAGTTGTCTTTCTTTTGTCAGGCGGTTAGTTGTTTTTATCTTTCTTCAATTTCGCATGTTTTTCCCAGTTCCTTGATGTGCTAGTGTGTTGAGTCGTTGTTGTATGTGGCCTGATCTACATGTGTTGCGTTCGTTGTCAATTTGTGTTGTTTAATTGTTGTCGTTGTTGCCATCAAGTTGTGTTTTTTAATTTTTGTCATTGTTGTCGTCCTGCTTCATACACACAAAAAAAAAAACTTGCACTTGCTCGTGTCGCTTGTCTTCATAATAATGGGGTCATTACAATCTTGATTGGGTTATACCGTTACTAGTTTACAAGCCCATGGTATTGGGTAACCTATGGTATTTTATGTGATTCTTTGTATGTATTTGCATGGCCATCTCCACACAATGCATGTCTTTGCATGGCTATCTCCACACCATGGTAGTTCATGCATGTCTTAGCATGACTATCCCCACTCCATGCACGCCTTTGCATGACTATCTCAAGGCCATGCATGTCTTTGCATTGTAATCTACTTCCAGTAAAGGTATTAGGGTTGTAATTGATGAATTCTATTTAATGTATTGAGATACTCCATTGTAAGAAGCCTCAAGTGGTCGATGTTGGCCTAGCTTGGCCAGTTTGGACAAGGTTAATAAATATCTATGGAGGCATTTTCTCAGTTAAGGATTTCCATGATAAATAGTCTTTATGCCCATTCTTTCTTGTTGTGTTATTTCTCATTCAATTTTTAACATGTGGTATAAAAGCACGTTTTTGGCTTCAGGGGGACACCTTTGTTGTTAAGGGTTTGGCTCGTGCTTAATAGATCAATTTTATCTTGGGTTTGTGATAAACTTGCGTTTAGTGGGAGATTTTCAGTGATGATTTGTGCATTCAAATAGAATGGCAAGCAGTTTTAGAATTAAGATTGAGAAATTTAACGGTCAAAACTTTGAGCTATAGAAGCTCAAGATGGAGGACCTTCTTGTAGAAAAAGAACAATGGATCACTATGGATATTGGTACACAACCTACTAGTACGAAGAAAGAATATTGAGAGAATATGGACAGAAGAGAAAGGAAATATGTTGGTAAAGAAGCTCGTCGATGTTTATTTTATCATTTGATCGAGAACATAATGGATCGATGTGGACCATGGGCATAAGCGCATTGAGGATGAAGTACTCGGTGAATGAGTGCTTTGGCTCACTGTATTTGGAGCAGGGATGGATGCTAGTAAAGAAGCTAGTAGATTCTTCTTACATCATTTTCTTAGGCATACAGTGGGTCGACGTGGAGCATAGGTGGAAGTGCATTAAGGAAGAATTACTCGATGAATGACTGATTTGGCTCACTGTATTTGGAGCAAGGACAGATGTTGGTAAAGAAGCTAGTAGATACTTCTTGCATCATGTGCTTGGGAATACAATGGTAACATAAGTACTTGATCTATGTAATTGTATTTGGAGTAGCAGGGATGCTTGCAATGAAATAGGTTGATGTTTCATAGCATCGTGTGCTCAGGCATACTATTGTAATCATTTTTATGGAGTTGTATTTTATCACATGTAAATGGGAATATGGATGTAAGACCTATTTAGGCATGTGTACCCTTGATTTTATGGTTCATTGATATAAAGTATACATGTAGAGATAGGTGATAAGGGGGCATGTTGTATTCTTGATACCCGATTTATAAACTTTGAGGGGGTTAGGTGTTTATCCCAAGTCAAGTTTTAAGGGGGTGAATGTTGGGTTAATATTGACTCATCCATACCATTAGTGGTTTATAGGCTCATGGTATTGGGTAACCCATGGTATTTTCTCATGGTATTTTGTGTGAGTCTTTGTATATCTTTACATGAATATCTCCACACCATTCATGTCTTTGCATGGCTATACATGTCTATGCATGTATTGGCATGGCTATCTCCACACCATGCATTTCCATGTATGTCTTTTCATGGCTATCCCCACTCCATGCATGCATTTGCATGGATATCTCAAGGCCATGCATGTCTTGGCATTGTCATCTAATTCCGGTAAAGGAATTAGATTTGTAATTGATTAAGGTTATTTAATGGATTGAGATAATCCATTGTAAGAAGCCTCAAGTGGTCAGTGTTGGCCTGGCTTGGCTAGTTTGGAAAATATTAATAGATATATGTGAAGGTTTTGGTTCTAGGTTCAGGGTTTCGAGGATAAATGTTGGCTCTATGTGCATGTTTCCTTGTTGTTTTATTTATCTCTCGATTTTTAACACCCATATCAAGATTTAATCTTACTCCCTTACATACATGGATCACATCTCTAAGATCTTATCCACAAAGAACATTAAAATTCTCTTCAAATTCATAAAACTCTTAAACAATTATTTTCATGTGTAAAGACAAATCTAACCCTCTTCTTAAGGTGTCTATCAAATTTTCTATTCTTATGGTAAATCCTATATTAGTAAAACTAGTAGGCCTATCCAAACTTGTCCCAAAGAACATATGGTTGACACAATACAGCTTCAAATGTGGAAGAAGAGATGACCTTTGGATTCCCTATTCTGGATCCAGAGACAACAATTCAAATGAAAATCATTCCACCTTAACCTTTGGCTAACTTTCATGGAATGCTTCGTTAGGATCCTAATACATTTGTTTTTTAATTTGATTTACTTTGTCACAGTTATGATTATTCTTCTAATTCACAAAATATTAAATTATTTTCTTCTACTCTTAAAGAGTATCTCTTCACTGGTTTATGGAGCTTGGAGGTAATACTATTTGAACTTGGGATGATATGCGTAAAACTTTCCTGAAAATGTATTAAGATTATTGCAAAGCTAGAGATCTTTGTGAAGAAATTTTTAAAATGACTCAAAAATAAGATGAAAGTTTAGAATATTATGTTGAAATATTTCAATTTAATTTACAAAGGTCTAAGCAAAATAAATTATATCCAGATATGTTTTGGATTATTTTATTAAGAGGAATTAGGGATGAATGCATAGATTTAATTAATCTCATGGGAGTTGGATATGTGTCTCAATTATATTATAAATATATTTGTGAACTATGTAAGCATTACTCTCTAGGTAATTATAAACATGATAAAGGACCTCAAGACATTGTTTCTAAAGTTACTAAATTAGCCAGAGTAGGACTAACTAGAGATGAAATTGGGAATTTATTAGAAAAAAATTAAATTGATATTCTTGGTTCTCTTATCTCACAATTAGATATATTACAAACAAAAAAAATCAAGAGGAAGAGAATTTAGCTTTAGCTATCTTTTGTCCCAAGTAAAGAAAAAACATTCATTACGAGATTTTCCACTTAAAAATGTTGAAATTTGTGTTGTTTGTGCAGAAAATCATGCAATAAATTGTTGTTATTTATTACAAAAGGTTAAAGAAGTATATCAAGGAGATAATGAAAGTACAAAAAAAAAAATTGTGGCACAAAAATTACCATGGAAGCCTCCTTCAATAGGTATAATGCAAGATCCTTCACATCATTACTCTTCATATTATGCTAATCATTAGTATCCTCCTCAAAATTGGTCTCCACCCATGCCTTGGAAAGCATGTCCTCCTCAGCAAGCCCTAAACCAACCTTTGAAATAAGGATGGCAAGGGAATACTTATGGAAACATTCTTTCTCACCCCTATCCTTCAAAGCAATATCAGGAATATCCTCCACAAATTCAACAACAACAATATTTTCCACAAATTCAACAAAAACAATTTCAATTACCAGCCAATCTACCTCCTCAAATACCACCTCAAAGACCACCTCAAATACCTACCTAAACCATTCCTCACTCAATTAATAATTTATCTAATCCTACTTACAATACTAAGTTACAAAATTTTCCATCATATTTTATTTCCCCTATTAATTTACAAGATATTCATTTCAGATCAGGAAAGTAATCAATAAAATAACTTCTCCAACCATTCTTGAATAAGAAAATGGTGAGGAAAATTCTAATCAATCAAATAATAATGACAATCCTACTCCAATAATACAGACTCCTTCCCCAAAAATAATAGATCAACCACAATTATCCAATTCTCCTCCCTATCTAGAGAGGTTAGAATTGAACAAACCAGTAATTTAGCTTGAATTTGATTTTTTAAGGGAATTGAAGAATGTTTGTATTAAAATTCTGTTATTTCAAGACATTAAAGATGTTCCAAATTTTGCTAAAGTTGTTAGGGAATTATGATTAAGAAAATATGGAATAAAGAAAAAGGATCCCCAAACTATTCAAGTCATTGGTAAATTAGTTGGTTTAGTGTCAAGGAAAATTTTTATGACTAAATATGTAGATGCTAGAAGTCCTATTGTCAATATTCATATAAAAAATATTTCTATTGCAACTACTTTAATTGACTTGGGAGATGCAATCAATGTAATGACTAAGGAATCCATGGAAAAATTGAATTTATTTAATCCTTGTCAAACTCCTACAGTATCAAAATTAGTTGATAGGTATACTATTAAACCTAAAGGAGTATTAGAAGATACAATTGTTTCTATGGATTATTGGGAATATCCTACATATTTTATGGTTTGAAATCCAAAATCCAATCTTGGTATTTATCCATTGATTTTGACAAAACCATGGTTGTCCATTGCTAATGCATTCATTGGTTGTATATCAAGGGATATGACAATTTCACATGGGGGTTGTATTAAAAATATTACTTTGTATCCACCAACAAAACCTTCAACTTATTTAGAAATTTCTCCATGGAATGATAATGAAAAGAGTGATGATGATTTTTTTTATCCAATGTTAACACTTGATCAAGTTATGACTCTAAAAAAGGAAACTGAAGATGATTTAATCAATTATTTTATAACTCATCCTTATCTTGTTCAGTGTCCTAGGGGAATTCCTTTGATCATATATTAGATGGACATTTTCAAGAAATTGTATTGTAAATACTTTATCATCGCATTTGATTCTATGTCTTCTTTATATACTATGTTAGAATATTGTAGTACCCCTATTGATATCAATCAAGGAAAAACATTGAATATTAATTGGAAACTTGAATAATCTCAAAATAATCAACTAATTAAATTACTACAAAAACATTATGGTGCATTTTCATGGGAGTACACTGATATGAGAGGAATTCATCCAAATATTTTCACAAATCATATTTATATTTAGGATGATTCTCGACCTTTTATACAACGCTAGAGATGCATGAATCATGCCTTGAAAGAAATAGTGAAAGAAGAGCTACAAAAATTACTTAATGTGAATTTCATCTATCCTATTTCGGATGGTAAGAAGATTTCAACTTTAGTAATAGTTCCTATGAAAAATGGTAAATGGGATGTATGTATTGATTATCGTGAATTAAACAAAGCCACTTTAAACGGCCATTTTCCCCTTCCATTCATTGATCAAATCTTAGATACCTTAGAAGGAAAGAATTTTATTTTTTTTCTTGATGGATTTAGTGGTTGTAATCAAATTCACTTTACTCATGAATATCGTGATAAGACTACATTTATGTGATCATGGGAAACATATGCTTACAGAGTGATACCTTTTGGATTATGTAATGCCTTTGCTACATTCCAAAGGGTTTTCTTAGGAATCAAAGTTGATCCAACAAAAATTGAAGTAATTTATAATCTCCATATTCCAAAGGATTATAAAGAATACAAAGTTTCTTAGGGAATGTAGGTTATTATTGATATTTTATCTTAAATTTTACAAAAATTGCATCACCCTTGTTTATATTGCTTACAAAAGACAACAATTGTTTTTGAACTAATCAATGTCAGAATGATTTTGAAGCTCTCAAAGAAAAACTTGATGTAGCACTAATATTATGAGGGCCAAATTGGTCCCTACCTTTTCATATATCAACTGATGATTCAGATATAGCTATTGGGGTAGTACTTTGAAAAAAGGAAGATGGCCAACCTTATTCCATTTATTTCATCAGCAAGAACCTAACTCCTATTGAGTTGAATTATATGGTAACAAAAAAAATATTTTCTTGATGTTGTTCATGCCATCAATAATTTTTTTCATTATATTATTGGTTATTATGTACTCATTTATATTAATCCTTCAACTATTTGATATGTTATGAACAAACCTATTACAAATGGTAGAGTAATCAGATGGTTTTTATTGTTACAGGAATTTAATATCACCATCTTAGCTAAACCAGGAAAAGAGAATGTAGTTGTTGATTTTATTTCTAGACTTACAAATGAAGGTGAAGCTATTCCTGTAGAATATATCTTTCTTGATGAAAATTTATTTGCAAAAATATTGCTAAATATTTGTCTACAGAAAAATTACCAAAACATTTTTCAACAAAAGAGAGGCAAAGAATTGTTAGACAAAGTGTCACGTACTCCTGGATTCAAGGTTACCTCTTCCATACAAGATCTGATCTAGTTATCCAATGATGTGTTTGTGAAGATGAGGTCTATGACATCTTGAAAGAATGTCATGATGAGCCATGTGGAGGTCATTTTGCTAACAAAAGAAATGCCAACATAGTCCTTCATCTGGGATATTATTGGCCTACACTTTTTAGGGATGTGAAGAAATATGTCAAAAGTTATGATAGCTTCCAAATAATGGGTCAACCATTATAGTTAGATAACATGCCTTTAAAATCATAGATATTAATTAAATGAAAAATGGGCTCTAGATCTTGATGGACCAATCAATCCAACTTGAAGACAAAATGTATATATTTTGGTATGCATATATTATGTGACTAAATGGGTTAAGTCCAAGGATATACCAAAAGAAACTAATCAAGAAATAGATAATTTATTGTATGAAGAATTCTTTGTTCATTTTGGAGTATTGTTGATCAAAATTTTCATCACCTTGATTTTTCCACTCTTTGGAATAATAATAAAAAAAAAGTGATATTTGAAGAAGGAAATTTTGACCAACCATAAGTTCATGGTGTGTCCCTTAATCTTAGCTTTGTCATGCATTTTACGGATTCAAAATATAAGTATGTATACCCAATATATGCATGTTTTTGTTCAACTACTCGATCTTCCATAAAAGGGAACTTCTTCCATTTGCAACATAGTTGATTTCTCTCTCCATATTAAGTTTCCTCTTTTATATTTAGTCTCAGGAATACTTTCATATTCCCTTCATCTTGTATTCTCATACTTATCCATCTCTTATATTTACTCTCATTCTCATTAATTATCATTAAGCTTCAGTAATCTCATTAATTAGTCTCATTCTCATAACTTAGTCTCGTTTTTCCTCGTTTATCTCCTCTCCCCTACTATATACTCTCCTTTACTAAGTCCTACTCTCCCTCACTTAGTTTATTTTTTAATTTTTTTCCTCACATACCCATGGTCCCCTTTCTCCATATCTCCCCTTCTCAACTCCCAATCCCTCTCTATACCCCACAGATCCCCTTCCCCATCCCCTCACTCTCTTATCACTCCACACTTATATTCTCCCCTAATATCAATCCCCATATCCTCTTATCACTCCACACTCCTCACTCTCGCGGCCCTGCCATACTCCTCACTCACTACCCCGCCACACTCCTCACTCTCAATCTCACCATACTCCTCACTCCCTACCCAACCAAACTCATCACTCTCAATCTTTCCATACTCCTTACTCCCTAACCCGCCACATTCCTCACTCCCTATCTTGATCCTCTCTCTCCTTCTTATACTATTCTCCCATACTCTACCTTAGCTTATTTTTCTAAGTCTTATTCCTCTTCAATGGAATCCTATTACATAAATACATGTGGAAGCATATTATATCAATACACATGGCATCCTATCACACTGAGACATGTGGCAGGTGATTGAGCGATGATTGGGTGTTGACTGGGCGATGAATGGACAATGATTGGGCAACCAAAAAGTTTACTAAGTCATGAAATTTTCTAAGGCACAAGAGCTAAGCTAAGACCTTCATAAGCCCCTTTACTTCACATGAATGATATGGAAGGAATTTACGATATAAACACCAACTCTTCACCCATCACAATGCATGTGGAACTAAAGAAGTATGGATTTAAATCAAGGGATGAGATTGATCCATGAGCTAGATCGACGATTGTTGAGCAGCGATCTTCCGAAGATCATAACTCATGACAAGATGTTCATTTTGGGAAAGTGATACCTCATTGGAAAGGTAATTCAATAAGGAAGATAATTGGACATGTTTTAATGGCTAAATATAGCAATAATTCTACCATAAATTAAAATATCATTCAACTATGTTCGCATGACTTGCTGAGAAATTTGTTTGGAACCTCGACTTCCCAAGGCTATAAGTTGATATCCAGAACTCCAAATTTCACTCAATATGAAATTTTGGAAATATATAATGATGAATTTTTCTTATAGAATGGTTTCCATGGATAAGAAGTCAATTACCATGCTCGTAAAATTAAAATGTGGTCCACTTTTTTTCATACAATTAGCTTCAAGTTTTGAAAGTAAAAATTTATTAAACATATTTTTATAAAATGAAGAAGTGGGTCCTACTTGGAGGAATGAATTCCATTGAACTAAGTTCAATAATGATAATTTAATAAATAATTAATTAAAAGGATTTATTCCTTATTCCAAAAAGAATATGCACATGGAAACTTCTAGAATAATATAAACCCTAACTACTTCAAAGAATCATTGGGAGTAGTTTTAAAATAAGGGAGCACCATAAAAAAAAGAGGTTAGAAGATCATAATAGCAAAGCTTTGATCATTAATATATCATTTTTCAACCATCAATATGTAGCCCACTTTCTTATCGGCAAATAAAGATCTCCATTCTTCTTGTTTCTTCTTCTTCTACACAATTTCTCTCAAAGTTTTATGCTTGTATATCATAGATCAAGCATAAGGTTGAGTTCCTTAATTGTTTTTCCTTTTATTCTTCCAAGTATCTTCCTTAAAATATCAATAGGATTATTTTATAGCCATACGTCTGGTTGGTAATGTAAGTCAGGGTTGTCTAAATGATTCATGGAGGTTTAGTCCTTGCATTTGGCAAGATTTATTTCTGAGCATTAATCAATTGGTTTACTAAAAAGCTTTGTAGCGTTGAATATATTTTATGAAACTCCACAGAGAACTACTTTAGGGAATAAATTTCATGATTTCTTTGAATTTGGGATTACTAAGCATTAGATTTTTGGAGTATTCCCATCAAATTATTTTCATTTTTTAATGTAATACTCATTTAAAGTTCTTTGAAGTGATCAACACCATTTCACTCTTTTTTCTTGTGAAAAAATATGGTTTCATATTCTACTTGCATGTGTTTCGGAAGGATTTTATAATGAATTTGATGATGTATTTATGTTGATATTGAACCATTTCTTCATCTTTTGTATTGTTAAGAAGTTGATTGGTCCATTTCCAAGCAAATGTTGCACTTATGGAGAAATCCGGTTATTAAGAACCATTTCATATACAAACTAAAGTAATAAAGATTTAGGGTTTGTTCTTTAGAATTCTCCCATTTGACAACCCAATACAAGAAAATCATCTATATATTTCAGACAAACAATAGATAAGTACCACATATTTAGAAATGCAGGGGGGTTTTATCCTTATGAGGTTGTTGTTTGGATTTTTACCAATCTGAATATCAACATTTTTGGCAACCAGACTAGGGAATGATTTATTTTCAAGATATATGAGGCTTTGTTTCAAATCTGATTGAGGAACCAGAATATACATGGTTGAAAGTTTCAAAAAGAAGATTCAAGAAGACTGTTACTTGTTCTAGATGCATGGTGTTTATAAAAATATTATTCAAAGATATTTGAATGAATGCAAAGACAATTTTCTTGGACCTTCTGGCACAAGTAAAATATTAGAACCTTTGAAGAACCAAGAACCATTAAATATTTAGGAGGATGAACTCCTTGGTGATTCCATTGAAATAACTCTTAAATGCCCTGGAAACTCCATTGGAAAGATTTAAAAATCTCAATAAATTATTCATGGTGGTTCCACCAAAGAATTTATTTCATGTTGTGATGCTCATTTTCCTTTTCCACCAAGCTCATCAATGTATTTTCAAGACACATCAAAGAGAGGTATCCAAAGAAGGAGGTGACTACATAGAATCCCTTTAAATTTGCAAGAAGTAGATTTTCAAATGCATGACATCCCTATTGAAAACATTTCCACATTATTTGGGAATACTTTAGAAGATGTAGAGCAACATTTGTGAACATTCAAAACCACATGTGATGTTTTCAATATCTCTGAAGATAATCTTACATGTCGATTATTTACACAGACTCTGCATGGGAATGCTCATGAATGGTTCTATTCATTATTTCATGGGACCATTACCAATTGGGATGTGTTGGAAACTTCATTTGTTGAAAAGTACATCCCAAGAGTGTACCCATATTCTCTTTTTGGTGTTTTCAATATTTCTTCCCACCCACCCTCTCCAATATGGACGCAAGACAATGAAGTGTGTAATTTGGAAGAAAAATATAATCAAAGAATGGAAAATGTTTTTTCAATTCATACTGCTGAAAATGAAAATAAGTATTCCAATTTGCAATTGCAAGATTTCAGCTTCTGATATACTCTATATGAGGATATTTCAAGCAACAAGTTTGAGAATGAAATTGAATATTCTCCACCAAATGCACACCAAGATTTTAGCCAACATGATCATGTGAAAAGTGTCGCAACAGGTTTGTAATGGCCACATATTGATAATGAAAAGTCACAAGAACACTAACAACAACAAGAATTGGTGCAAGAAATTAATCTCGAGAACAATGATGAGAAAGATTGTCATTGCATGAAGAAAGAATGCTTTCAAGACATTGTCGATGAATCAATAATTTTGGATGTGGTTGGGGATAATGAGAAAGGTGGAAAACTTTTCAAATGGGAAAATTCTCATCCAAACAAAGATTTCAGCACTCATGAGAAACCGAGAGTTTATTTTATTGAATCATGGTTCCCAAGCATTAATTTCCAAACAATGCAATCAGATTTTGGGCACATCTGGCTCAGTTTTACTTCAATAAATTTTGGGAATGTTCTTGACTCTTTGATTGAAGCCCCGATATGTTCCCCAATTATTGAGTTCAATCCATAAAGAAATTGGATGCTTGACTAGTTCCATTGGAAATCTACTTACACTTGAAAAGTGTCCCTTTCCTCCAAGTAAGATAGGGTAGGTAGATCTTGTTTGTACATAGTTTTTCCTTCAGCCAAAGTTTTGCATAATAAAGTAGTTGCTAGATGGAGATAATGTTTGAATATGACTCCATATCCCAATGGATAATGTAACTAGTCTAATTATGGTGTTCTCATCATCCCACAAGGGGTCATTGTCCCACAGTTGGAGCCAATTGTTGATCAAAATTTTGATCACCTTGATTTTTCCTCTCTTTGGAATAATAACTAAAAAAATGATATCAAAAGAAGGAAATTTTGAATGGTCATGAGCTCATGGCATAGCCCTTAGTCTCATATTCATCATGCAATTTACGCAATCAAAATCTGAGTCGATATGCCCAATATACTCATGTTTTTGTTCAACTACTTGATCTTCCATAAGAGGGCACTTATTTCATGTGCAACATAGCTGATTTATCTCTCTTTATTAAGTTTCATATTTTATACTTAGTCTCGAGAATACTTTCATATTCCCTTCATCCCGTATTCTCATACTTATCCCTCTCTTATATTTACTGTCATTCTCATTAAGTTCTATTACTCTCATTACTTAGTCTCATTCTCATAACTTAATCTCTTTTTTCCTCTTTTATCTACTCTTTCCTACTATCTACTCTCCTTTACTAAGTCCTACTCTCTCTCACTTATTTCATTTTTCTTTTCATTATCCTCCCATACCCATGGGCCCCTTTTCCCATCTCTCCCCTTCTCCACTCAAAATCCCTCTCCATACCCTACAAATCCCCTTCCCTGTTCCCTCACTCTCATATCAATCCACACTTCTATTATCCCTTAGTCTCTATCCCCATCTCCTCTTATCACTCCACACTCCTCACTCTCGCGGCCCTGCCATACTCCTCAAACCCTACCCTGCCACACTCCTCACTCTTGATCTCACCACACTCATCACTCTTGATCCCTCCATACTCCTTAATCCCTAACCTGCCACATTCCTCACTCCCTATCCTAATCCTCTCTTCCCTTCTTATATTATGCTCCCATTCTCTCCTTTAGCTTATTTTTATATGTCTTATTCCTCTTCAATGGAATCATATTACATCAAGACATGTGGCATCATATTATATCAAGACAT
>JASDQU010306865.1:94277-104507 GCA_032191745.1 Picea mariana | reverse complement strand
TAAAATGATGTTTTTTTTAAAATTGGTGACTGAAACTTTCCTTAGCCTAGCTCGATGGTTGTTGACTCCCATGGCCTTCGTTTTCCCACATGTCTTGACCACCTTGTTGTGTTGATTGTGACCTTCATGGTTGTTTAGCCTTCATCCCTAGCTCACCAGTCCTCGCTTGAGCAGTCGGCCAGGAGCCTGATCTACGGTCGTCGCCTTAGTGTTAAAAGACCTATGGATCTCAACGCCCTACTTTTCTGTGCGAGGATGATGAGTGAAGGATGAACCTGTTAGCCAGCTACCCTTGATGTTTGTCCTTGGATGATTATTGACTCTACCATCTAGCAACGACCTCTACGTGTGTATTATCTTGTGTCCTGGTTGGTTTTCTCTATGCCTTGACTGATAGAAACCCTGACAATCATTCCATGAACTTTCCCATCAGATCCTTGCATTTTCTTACTATTGTTTGCGTTGTATTGGGGTTATAGCATTGGAAGCACAAATTGATTTCTGGTCTGCAAATTTTTGGGTATTCTGGCAATGAAAAAAAAAAAATGAATTGATTTCAAGTCTGCATTTTTATAATGGTATCCTGGAAATGGAAAAACGTTCTTATTTTTTATTCCTGTCTGCATTGTATTGGTACTCTGGTATTGGGAAGAACATTTGATTTCCTATCTGCATTTTATATTGATGTCCGGGAGATGAAAAATGTTTTTGTATTCCTATCTGCCTTGTATTGGTACTATGGCAATGGGAAGAACATTTGATTTCCTATATGCATTTTATATTGGTGTCCGAGAGATGAAAAACGTTTTTTTTTTTTGTATTCCTGACTGCATGGCATTGGTATCATGGTAATGGAAAACGAATTAATTTCCATGTATGTATTTTGCCAGCGTTTTCCCCTTTTTAATGATGTTGACAACATGAATTTCCTTCTGGTGTGTTTTGGGCACATCATTCTGCATATTTTAATTACGAATAGCCATGAATGCCCTTCTGGTGCGTCCCTGTACATGTTTTTCCTTTTTAAAATGAGACTGTGATAGTTCATTAATTACCCACCATTTTTCCATTCAAAACGTGGCTGAGATTGTGGTTAAATGCTCACGAATTTCCATTCAAAACATGACTGAGACCATTGTTTAATGCTCACAATTTTACCATTCAAAACATGTTTGAGATCGTTGTTTAAATGCTCACGTTTTGTCATTCAAAACATGTCTGAGACCATTGTTTAATGCTCATGATTTTACCATTCAAAACTTTTAGGAGACCATTGTTTAATGCTCATGATTTTACCATTCAAAACATGTTTGAGATGGTTGTTTGAATGCTCACATTTTGCCATTCAAAACATGTCTGAGACCATTGTTTAATGCTCGCGATATTACCATTCAAAACATGTCTGAGACCATTGTTTAATGCTCATGATTTTACCATTCAAAACATGTCTGAGATCGTTGTTTAAATGCTCACATTTTTCCATTCAAAACATGTCTGAGACCATTGTTTAATGCTCATGATTTTACCATTCAAAACATTTCTGAGACCATTATTTAATGCTCACGATTTTACCATTCAAAACATGTTTTAGATCGTTGTTTAAATGCTCACATTTTTCCATTCAAAACATGTCTGAGACCATTGTTTAATGCTCACGATTTTACCATTCAAAACATATCTGAGACCATTGTTTAATGCTCACAATTTTACCATTCAAAACATGTCTGAGATCATTGTTTAAATGCTCATGTTTTCCATTCAAAACCTGTCTGAGACCATTGTTTAATGCCCATGATTATTGCCTTTAAAAGTTGACTTTGATTGTTGTTTATATACCCACGATTTTTCCTTTAGAATGTTGTCGGAGCTTCCTATAATTACCCACGATTTTTCCTTTAGAATGTTGCCAGAGCTTGTTGTAATTACCCATGATTTTTGCCTTTAGAATGTTGACTGAGCTTGCTGGAATGACCATGAATTTACCAGAACCATTGCTACAGTTAATTGGCGTGTTAATTGCAATGTTAAATGCTATATTAATTGCCTTACTAAATGCCAAAACATTTGCTACAGCACTGTGAATGGTCAGCAGATTCCTACTTATTGATTAAATGCCACAGCGAGTTAAATAGTTAATAGTTATGTAAATTGCCTTGTTTTTGCACTATTAATCGTTATGTTAACCGTCATATAAACTTCCTCACTACTGTTATATTAATTGTTATATTAATTAACATGATAATCGCCTTGTTAGTGTTATAATACTTGTTATGAAAATAGTCATGCAAACTACCTTGTTATTGCTCAATTAATTGATTATGTTAATCATTATGTTAAATGCCTGGTTAACTACTGTAATAAATTGTTATGTAACAGATATGTAATTGCCTTGTTGATTTGCTATAGCAATGTTATTAGTTGGCAGTTTCCTCCTCAATGATAATAAACAGCTAGTGTGGTTAGTTCAGTCATTATATCTAGACTAATGTTGAGGTTTAATTATTCATAAGTGTTATAGGTAGCATTCCACTTTAAGAATGTTAATGTTTTTATTCAAGTTTATGGTTAGTTGGATTTATAGATATCGCCTAATTGGTAACCCAGAATCGCTAAATTTGAGTCGTAATTCATGTTAAGTTCGGTGGGTAACTCATTGACTGATGGAATTTAGACTTGTTAATTGATCTGTAATTAACGCCAATTTAAGTCATAGATAATGACCTTTTAGCCTTGATTAATGGTTGTTGTTTAATATTAATTAATGTTTGTACGTGTTTTTGTAAACATTCAATGTGATTGGTTTTTCTCACTATAAGGGTTCTAGTTACTTGTGTAATTAATTTTGGGTTGTTAGGATGATTTTCCTTAGCTTAGTAGGTTTGGTTTGCTTATGTTGGGTGGGATGTAGACACCTCCTTGTTCCTCATAACAGTCGCCAGCCCTAATACCTTAAATGGTCAAAATCGATGGGAACCTGGGCTTGAGCATTGCTTATGTGTCCTGGAGGTCCTAACCATTGCAGGGTAGGATGGGCGGGTAGTCATTCTTATTTTTCGTCGGTTGAATGTCATACATTGCTTCCAGGTACTTGATGTGCTTTTATGTTAGGCCGTTATGTTGTTGTTGCATGAGTTGCATGCGTTGTGTCGTTGTCATGTTGCGATGTTGAGTATAATGTCATTATTACCTTCCTACACACACACAAAAAAAAAAAATTAAGAGTGCTTTTACCGGTTGTACATCGTAGGAGTTGTACCAGATGGGGATGTTACATAGTCTCTATCCCCATCTCCTCTTATCACTCCACACTCCTCACTCTTGCGGCCCTACCATACTCCTCAAACCGTACCCTGCCACACTCCTTCCTCTCGATCTCACCACACTCATCACTCTTGATCCCTCCATACTCCTTACTCCCTAACCCGCCACATTCCTCACTCCCTATCCTAATCCTCTCTCCCCTTCTTATATTATGCTCCCATTCTCTCCTTTAGCTTATTTTTATATGTCTTATTCCTTTTCAATGGATTCATATTACATCAAGACATGTGGCATCATATTATATCAATACATGTGGAATCATATAATACTAAGACACGTAGTAGGTGATTGAGCTACGATTCGGCATTGACTAGGCGATGAATGGACAATGACTGGGCGACCAAAATATTACCGAGTCATGAAAATTTATAAGGCACGAGAACTAAGCTAAGACCTCCATAAGCCCCTTTACTTCACATGAATGATATGGAAGGACTTTACAATATAAACACCAACTCGCCACCCATCACAATGCATGTGGGACTAAAGAAGAGCAAAGTTAAATCAAGGGATGAGATTGATCCACGAGCTAGATCGAGGGTTGATGAGCAGTGATCTTCCAGAGATCATAACTCATGATACAAATGTCCATTTTTGGAAAGTGATACATCATTGGGAAGGAAATTTGACAAGGAATACAATGGGATAGGTTCAATGGATGAATTTGTCCATAATTCTCCCAAAAAATTAAAATATCATTCAAATTTGTTTTCATGACTTGCTAAGAAATTTGTTTGGAACCTCGACTTCCTGGGGATAGAAGTTGAGATCCAGAAATCCAATATTTTCTCAAGAGGACTCATTGGAAAGACAGAGTGATGAGTATTACATATATAATGGTTTCCATGGATGAGAAGATAATTATTATGCTCAGAAAATTAAAACACAACCCACTTTTGTTTCAAATAGTCAACTTCAAGTTTTGAAAGTGAAAATTCATTAAATATATTTTAGAAAATGATGAAGTGGGTCATACTTGGAGGAATGAATTCCAATGACCTAAGTTCATTAACGATAATTTAATAAATAAATAATTAAAAAGGATTTATTCCTTATTCCAAAAAGAATATGCACGTGGAAACTTCTAGAAGAACATAAACCCTAACTACTTCAAAGAAGCATTGGGAGAAGTTTTAAAAGAAGGGAGCACCATCAAATAAAAGAAGTTATAATATCATAATAGAAGAGGCTTGATAATAAATATAGCATTATTCAGCCATCAGTTTGTATCCAACTCTCTAATCAGCAAATAAATATCTCCATTTTTCGTGCTTCTTCTTCTTCTACACAATTTCTCTCAATTTTTTATGCTTATATATCAGAGATCAAGCGTAAGGATAAGTTCTTTAAGTGTTTTTTCCTTTTATTCTTCCAATTCTCTTCCTTAAAAGATCAATAGGAATATTTTATATCCATATATATGGTTGGTAGTGTAATCCAGTGTTGTCTAAATTATTCATGGAGTTTTAGTCCTTGCATTTGGAAAGATTTATTTATGAGCATTAGTCAATTGGTTTAGTGAAATGCTTTGAAATTTTGAATATATTTTATGAAACTCCATAGAGAACTACTTCAGGTTATAACTTTAATGATTTCTTAGACTTTGGGATTACTAAACATAAGATTTTTGGAGTATTCCCATCAAAATATTTTTAGTTTTGAATGCAATACTCATTTAAAGTTCTTTGAAGTGATCAACACAATTTCGCTCTTTGTTCTTGTGAGAAAATGTGGTTGCATATTCTAGTTGCATTTTTTTCATAAGGATGTTATAATGAAGTTGAGCATGTATTTATTTTGATATTGAAGTATTTGTTCATCTTTTTTACTATTAAGAAGTTGCTTGGTGCATTTCCAAGAAAATGTTTCACTTAAGGAGAAATATGGTTATTAAGAATCATTTCATATACAAACTAAAGAAATAAAGATTTGGGGTTTTTTGTTTAGAATTCTCCCATTTGACAGCCCAATTCAAGAATATCAGTTATATATTTTATACAAACAACAGAGGAGTACCACCTCTTTAAAAATGCAAGGGGATTTTATCCTCGTGAGGTTGTTGTTTGGATTTTGACCAATCTGAACATCAACAAGTACCTCAAGAGATTTTAATAGATCAGGAAGCACATTTTACTTGTAAGATCATCCAATCTATCACCCAGCAGTACCTAATCGAACATAATACATCCACTTCATACCATCCATAAGCCAATGGACAAGTTGAAGTCACCAACAAAGGTTTGGAGACCATTTTGACAAAAATCATGTAGATTCACCACTAGGATTGGGCTAATAAGCTTCTAGAAACCTTCTGGGCCTACCATACCACATGGAGAAACATTATTAACTTCACTCCTTATGATCGTGTATATGGTAAGAATGTATTCCTACTTATTGAATTTGAGATTAAAACATCAAGGAACGCAATGTAGGTGGGGATGGATCTTTCGGAAGCCCAAAAGCATCATTTGTAGTAGATTAATGAACTTGATTAAATTTTCCGAGCTTCCTTGCATCAAACCTCCCTTATTCAGAAATAGAGAACTAGATGGCATGACAAATTCATCAAAAAGAAGCAATTTAAAGTGGGAGAATGGGATCTTTTGTTTGATTATATTTTCAAGGATTTTAAAGGGAAATTTTCCACTCATTGGATGGGTCCATATGAAGTTGACACTATTTAAGACAGTGGCTCTATGAAGTTACATACTATTGATGATGATAGAACCCCATTCATGGCTAATGGCCATTGATTGATATTATACTGAAATCCAATGTCTAAGAAAGAATTTGTCAAAGATTCGATTAAGAAATAAGAATTCGAGGTTGTAAGTAAGGTGGTTGTACCACCTACATCCAATTTTTCTTAATTATATATATATATATATATATATATCCAGTTGTTAAAACCTCCTTGGGGCACAGTTGGACAAACCGTGTTTGAAGACCATCTTGTTTGCAGACAAGGTTTGAAATGTCTGTGTGCGTGCATGTGTGATTATTCATGAGATATTATACCTTGTTCCAACAATTTTAGTTTGTTAAAATTCTACAATTTTACTATACAAGCAATCTACTACAAAACTTATCTTGCTATAAGATTTGCTTATGTCCCAAGAAACTCTTATTGCTACAAAATATTCTACATAAGTTGCTATAGGATCCTATGATGACATTCACATACTAAGTTCAAGCTCAAATATATATTCTCCATACTCTGTAAAATAATTTGCATATCTAGATCTAGTTCTATTGTCATTAACTTGATACCAGATTACATTTCTATTACATATTCTATAATTTTAAGCTGCAACAATATTTTCTGCACATATGAGATGCAGCTACTATTGGAGTTCATGTTGAAATGGAGTCTCTTCTCTTTTCAAGAAACTTGGGTTATGAGACTATATATCAGACTACATCTAAAACTACATATAGAACCAATTTTACAGCTGCCACGTAGGTAAAAACAAAGGTAATTTCTTGGTTTTCTTTTAAGTTTTTCAATTATCTTGGCAATACTTCACAAATTCAATCTCATGTTTACTCTTATAACTCCTCAATATTATTAAAAATCATCTCCTTCATACAATATCATCATATGAATTGGTTATCTAACATGTTTATCCCACACCATTCTTAAACGCATGATGATGATTTGATCATATGCCAAGGTACTTATGCGATATATGCACCTTGATTTATCCATTATTCATATGCATGTGAAAGGATGTGAATTAGTGTGGAAATTGTGCCACTAATTCACATCATGTTGTCATGAAATTCAATTCATAATTGTGTGAACTCTGCAATAGGCACTTCACTACCTATTATTATTACTTCTCACATGTCCCTACAATTATAATATTTATCCTCTCCTTCACTTCTCATCCATGTCGTGAATATTCCAGCTCCATTTGACCCCCTCATTAATATTTTTAAATAGTCGGGTGTTATTTTGGAAAAAAACATACCTCTTCCTCTCGCACTATTAGTGTTAATTGGAATCATGGGAGGTGGTGCCAACTTCTATGAACCAGGAAGCACTGAATCACTGGAAGCAAATTCAAAAGTCACTAGAAGCACTAAATCACTGGGTGAATCGTCTTCTTTGAGTGATTCCAAGCGTATATAGAGGAGATCACAATGGAATTCATTGAGATATTTGATAGATATAGTGCAAATATAAAAGAACTAAGTGTTGATTTGTCAGAGGCATCTATTGTAGTAATTACAGGTTTATGTGAAACTAGTGAGTTTTGGTTTAAGAATAAATGTATGGAACTAAATTCTTGGCAACAATTCATCCACAACGATGCAAGGACCCCTAATTGGAAAATGGGAGTTACTCAAGAATACATTATCAGTCCATGGAAGGAGGCAATATTTTTTATACAAAAATATATCACCTGTGAGGGCCATTTCAGCTTGATATTTCTTTAACACATCAGACTCTTTCTTTGTTTAAAATAAGGTAAGATAGTAAATTTACCATATTTTCTATGGAGAAGACTCACTAAAATGTCTGCATATTTTCAAAAAAGGAAGGAAAATGTTAAAATAAGTATGTACCATTACGGCCTTATTAAACTATTAGTGCTTGTGGAGATAAATTGTTACGGGTTTTCTTGGGGTGTGTTTATCAAACAGAGGAGGTTTCAGCCTGGTTTAGTTACAGAAAGAAGAGAAACTTGTAATACTAGGGTTACTCCACCACACAAGAAAATTTCATCTTCTTCTCTTCCTCCTAGGGATTCTAAACAAATAACTACGAGTATGATAGAAAGTAAAAAGTGCATGGAATTGGGAGAAACCATTGCTATAGAAACATTTAGAGGATTATATCCCAATGAGCCACCCAATCATCTTGATAAAGACATGTAGGAGTCGTGATCAAAATCTGGACCAGGGGATCAAATTTTGCCCAAATTTCAAGTGCTCGGAATAAGACGAAAACAGTGCCATTGTGTTCGTCTCGTCTTCCTGATTCTGGCGGTATATTTACTTTCTCAAATGGAGTCCGTATGGAGAAGATATCGCGATCTGTTCGCCAAGCCAAACAGGTAAAAAAATTTGATGCTGACTGTACTTGTCCGTACAGTTCGTACAGGACACATGGCAAGTCCGTACAGGACACATGGTAGGTTCGTACAGGACACATGGCAGGTCCATACAGGACACGTGGCAGCTCCAGATGATGACACGTGTCAGGAAGATTTGGCTTTTTGGGCATACGGTTGGACCAATTCGGAGGTGACACGTGTCACCACTGGAAGGGTGACACGTGGCACAGGATGACATCAGCATCCTACGTGTCGGATGATGTCAGCAGCATACATGGTGATGACATGGCAAACAATGGTTGGTTGACTGCTGGCGAATGAGGAGACGACAGGTGTCTGTTTATGGGCAAATGATATGAGGACACGTGGCCCAATCGGAGGGCGCCACATGTCACTCATTGTTTGGTTATTTGGTTATATATAAAATGTTATGGGAGTCGTGGGGTTCGACCCCCGGGCCTCCCCACTATGCAACGCCTTCACAAACCTCTGCTAGCCAACATGCCGCCTATTGTTACTTGTAATGGATACGGGTTCCATTGTATTTAAGTTTTATATTGTATTGTTTTGGCAGGGGGGTCGGGCAAGGGCTTAGCCCCGACCCGTGGTCCTTTGTATCAACGTATATGACCATACCATATGGTATAACCGGCCATTAAATATGTGCAGGTTTCAAATTATATAATCGTGTTATATTATATTGCGCGTGGGTTTTTTTTTAATATAGTTTGGATGGTTTTAACCCATGGCTATATGCCAATAGCATGTGACCTTGCCACAGAGCACGCGGGGTTGGTTAAAATGGTTAGCACGGTTTTAATGTGCCCGGTACTTGGCGCTTGGCCATTGGCTTGTTAAACGTTAAACCACCTTTTATCCAAGCGCGAGGTCACATGGCCATATGCCCAGGTGCCGAGGCGGTTAGGGGCTGGAGGCGCTTTAACCATTCTATGGTTTGCACCATTGGAACGGTTGCACCTGGTGCCAGGTTTTAACGCACATTTTGGAGCGTGTTCTTGGTTCATGCACACAGAGGTGCGTTTTGGCGAACCAGTTTCAAAAAGCTTGAAGGAGGAAAATGGAGGAGGCCTAACTTCTTCATCGTTTGGCTGATTGAGGTGTCGTAAAAGCTCAGCTAGGGGTTTTTGGATGTCCTGGATCCATTGGTGCTGTTATCAAGGCCATTTGAAGACTTCTTCTGCAAGTTTTTCACCATGGAAGTTTCAGGAAGCTCCAGGGAGCTTTAAGCCCTCATTGATCGAGGACATGGTTTGGTGAGCCTATGTTTGTTTTCTGTGATTGAATAATCATTTTTGGCTAATTGATATGCTCTGAACACATTGGGACAGGTTTCAAAGGCTATTGAGGACTTTTACAGGTGTTTTTTCCAAAGAGAAGCTCAGGGAAGCTTATGGCCACATGTAGAAGAGGTCATGCCCGGATGAGCCATGATCCGTTTTCAGAGTTTTATTAGTCATTTTTGGGGTTTTTATGTGTTCTGATCTCAATCGTACAGTCTATTTTTCCATTGGAGTTTAGCAGAAGCTTGTAAAAGAACTTTTGACTAATTAATCCCAGAGAGCCAAGTCCATTATGGAGGCTCAAGGAGATGTAGCCCGGAGGGGGGTGAACTCCTTTATCATGTTGTGATTGTTCTGAGTTTGATGGTTTATTTGTTGCAAGTTATGTTGTTGTGTATTTATTGAAAGTACTTATATAACCATCTAAAAGAATAATTCCTCACACATAAGCATTTACAAAAAGATACATAAACTTAACACATAAGTTTTATCTTGCATATTTATACACATGAAGCAAGGTCCTGTAAAGTTTATTTTATTGAAGT
>JASDQU010306865.1:36011-57118 GCA_032191745.1 Picea mariana | reverse complement strand
GGAATCTGCAAGACATAGGTTGGCTTTGAACTGCTTCTCAAAAAAAACTTGGTACTCTTGCCTAGTACTCAGTATCAGGTGCTCCAAACATCATTTGGCTATTTTCAGAAGATAATATTTCTCAGTTATTGATGGATGACCTTAGTTACGGTGGACAGATTCAAAGCATATATAACATATATTTCTTCAGAATTGATGGAAGTGAATTTGGGTAAAGTTGTGACAAGAACGACGCCCAATCTTTCATTAAAAAAATATTTTTCTCACAATTTTAGGTACTAGTCAAAGTGAACTTTTCACTAAAAAGTAGGCCTACTATAATTTTTGTGGGATTACAAATCCAACACCACTAATGAAATTGAAATCTAAGGTCCAAGAGTTCTAAAATGATCACAAAGGATTTCCCATCAAGCGAACCTCATTAATCATTAAGTTTCTAAAATGATTGAATGAAATGAATGGTGACATATAAGGTAGGTAAGCACCATGTAGGTGTTGGTATTGATGCACTGAAGGAGTTATTTTTTTATCAATTTTTGACCCAATAGGAAACTAAAGTATTTTGGCTATCAACCTCTCCATGTTATCTTAGAATCAAAGGATGGAAATTCACTTATTTTGTTTTGGTATTGGGAATATTTTCTAAAGCATGAGTTTTAGCACTTTGTGGTAGCATTGGAAGGTGATTCCAAAGATACACTACCTTTCTTTAAATACAAAGTCTTCAAGACAATGTTTGATCTTCTTAATAAAAAACCTGAACAAAAATGCAAGCTCCTTTCGATGCTTATGAACAAGCTTGGTGATCTAGAAAGGAAAGTGGCCTCAAACTCTAGGTACCACCTTTCATGTCTACTAACTTCTCACATAAATATAAAGGCATTTGTGGTTTATGAAGTAGATATTTTTGTGCCTCATCCCCATGTGGACTGTGGGTAAGATATTTTGCTATCATTTTTTTAAATATAATTCTACTTAGCAGTCGAGGAGATGGACCTAAGCTAGAAAGACATCTAGTAGACATATACTTTGCACTATCCAAGCAATTGATATCCATGGATGATGAAGTAGAAAAAGAGGCATATATATTCAAATACTCTAATGATGAATCGAAGAATATTTCTAAAAAAAGTGGAAAAAACAAGATTCTTTATCCGAAGCTCCTACTGAAATTTATTCAAGGATTCTATCTACATTACTAATGGGCGTTATTAGATATTTTCCTTATGTTTCAACTAATGAAGTTGATGTTATCATAGAGAAGGAAACACAACATTCTAATAGTTTCAACATTGGGGTGCAAGCATTGATGTTGATATATCAACTTCTAGCTAAAAACCAAATCATTAGTGATTGTTTCTATCGTTCTCTTTATTCAACACTTTTGACTCCTGCTCTCATGGAGTCATCAAAGATATATATGTTTCTAGGGCTCATGTTCAAGGCATTGAAGCCTAATATAAACTCAAAGTGTGTTGTTTCATTTTCAAATTGGTTGTTGAGATTTGCACTTTAACAGACCCCATAATTTACATGTGCTTGTATTTTTCTATTGGCTAAAGTGATAAAAGCAAGACCTCTTMTTTMTGYTTGAGTGTGAGGATAATGATGATGATGATGATATTTAATATTTTGTGGATGGTATGGAAGAAGGTGACCAAATGACATAAATGACCTCAAATCCATTGCTCAGAGATTTATCAAGTGAGAGATAATTTCCAATATTACTAAGGTAGAAAATGATGATAGAAGTGATTATGAATTGAAGGATGGAGAAATTTTTTGTCATTCTTCTGATTCTAGAGATAATAGTACTAAATAATATGAGGATTTTTTTGGAATGCCAATAATAATACAAAACATTCTAGGGTGATCRAGGAAAGATCAWTTTTTTTACAAGACATATTAAATACAAATAATCAGTCTAATAAACTAGGAAAAATTGATTCTTGGCCTAAATCTTGCTACTATGATCCTCGGATGCATGAACCTGCTTGTTGCAATGTATATTTTTCTTTTGAAACCTCTTCATATTTCAGTACTCCATCACAATCCTCCACTCATCACAACCTCTATGTATCAACATGCTCTTAATATATTAAATACCTCTCACTTGTCGATATGTTGGTACTCTTAACATCTTTAATACGCCTCACTCAACGATGTGTCGACATAATTCAAAAATATTGGATCTCCCTCACGCACCGATGTTTCGGAGCATCCCTCGCATATTGAATATTTCCCCACCCACCAACATTTCAAAGCATCCCTAACATTTTGAAATCGTGTTCAATTGTTGATGCTCTTTGAAAATTGTAATTCTCCATGTCCCCTAACATAGCGACCATATTATATCATTGGAGTGTCAATAAAAGGGTTGAAACTCAAATGTTTGAAGTGGTTTAAAGGAAATTTAAAAAGCGTCGTCGGAGAATTTATTCGAGAACAACCAATTATTTTGTTTCAGGTAGACATGCCCACCTTCAAATCATATATTATCTCATTGCAGATCATGGATGGATCTAAAGGACTACAAGCATTGGATTATCACTCTAGATTTTCCAAAGGACCCTAAGCCAACATAGGAGGAAATGATCAATACCTATGGTAAAACCCTTGTTTGTGTACTCATCAATGTAGAGGAGGATTAAAAATGTATATATGCCCTGAGTACCACTACGTACACTAGAGTTCAATGCAATATCGATGAAGCCACATTAGAAAGATTGAAAGAGAAGCCTCTTGTTAATTGGGTGCTTCCTCATGGGTATGACACCCCAAAAGTTGGTATATCTTGAGATATAAAAATGGTGTGATTACACCTTATCCAAATCGACACAGGCCTTACAATGAGAGACTTAGACAGAGAAACTATGATAGGTCAAGATTTGACAAGAAAAGAGATTTCAGGGCCATAGACAATATACAAGGGGAGAAACAAGATTACAAGGCACCTTATGAACAAAGAGATCCAATTCAAGGAGAACAAGGAGAGAAAATGCCTCCTCCACCTATTGACCAAATAGATTCATTCCAATGATACCAACGAGATTGAGCTTATGAGGGACCAAGAGAAATAGTTAGATGAGAAGGGAGATGACACTTTCCAAATTCCAAAGAAAACAGAAGGTGTTTATCAATGTTGTTGTCTCACTTATATTTTGGATAGATGGTTCCAAATATTTCATATTCAATGTTATTTTAGTCATATGTAGTTTTCTTATGTGGTTATTACATGGAACGTGTCAATGGTAGATGCAATTTCTGAGGTTTTTGCAAAATTTGGACTAAAAGATTATGTGGAAGGTGGAAAGGGGGACCATAGCCATTCAACCCCCCCCCACCCCACCATTCCTTAACCATTTATTTATTTCATCATGTTCCTCCTCCTCTCCGCATTTTGGTGAGCTCTAAACAACTTATCGCTCTCAACCTCCATCATTTCATAGACTCTCCAACATTTCGCAATCCTCTTTGAACTCCAACATATTGGACCTATTCACACATCCTATCTCATTTGTGCTCTGGAATTTTGGGTCTCGTATCTCATTTTGTTTTTTGACATATCAGCCACCCTATAACATTTGAACGCCAACACATAACAGGCATTATATCCGTTTGAATGGTTGATACACTGTGTATTAAAGAAATTCATATAGAAAGGGAAGTAACGTTTGAAGGTTTAAAAGAATGTGGTGGTGTAAGTTCATGAGAAGGATTACAAAAGACATTAAGTGAGGTGGATAAGGGGGGGCATATCCATTCGACCCCACCCTCCCTCTAAATATTATTCATTATATATACTTTAAATCACTCTTCACATATGCCGGTGAGATTCAAACATATCACATCCTTCATGTCTCCCGATGTATTGGCGACCCAAGCACTTTTTAAATCCCTCAAGATCTTCGGTGTATCAGCACCACTTCAAGATTATAATTTCCCTTATGCTCTGAATTATCGTGGATCCTATATCATTGGTGCTACAATTTAGTGGTGTCAGTGCCTTAAATTTTTCTCGGTTTCACTTTTACACGTCAGCCTGTGAACGGAAATGACGAATAAGACCAGATCCCTCGAGTCATGGATGAACAAATTGTAAGGCCATATTCCAACCAATATTTATGAATTATGAAAGAGGATGAATGCATTATTAATCACGCCAAGTGACTCAGGGCATGGTACCTTAGAAATTAGAGAGGGATGCAACATAGAGCATCGAGAAAAAGCATAGCTCCTGGTTTATTTTTTCCATAACTTTTGACTTTGAGCCCTATTTCATGCACTTCTTATACAGTTGGAAAGGTCTCATCGAGAGCTACTACTTCCTAGTTATATTTTTTAGGATGTTCCTCACCATTTGTCCCATATTTTTAAGCTTGAATACAGGTGTATTTTCAACATCCCTGGAACCTAATAATACAACATTTCAATGGGGATGTCTGTGAAATCACCATCAAAGGAACCAGAAATCAAACTCAAGGAAGTAGACTTGAACTTCTCACTCATATGCCACTTAAAATATATATGTTTAAATGAACATTTTTCAAGTATGTTTTGCAGTTTTATATTGGAAACTCATTTAATTTGTGGTAAATGGCACCCAGGTACCAGTACCGTGAGAGGACCATACTCAGGAATCTAAACATATAATATATGCAAGTTTGGTCTATGGAAACATGGATTCTATACATCAATACAAGAAGGATCTGCTAATACACAGGAGCATATTTGTGAAAGTGATCTACAGAAAATGATAACATACCAACACACAGGGAACAATCAGCAAATAAGAATCAAGTTCAAATGGCAGAGGATGAAGTACATATCTCATGATAGGAAAATCATAGGCATAGAGGAAAGAGAGACCCATAGCATATAAATTATTGACCACATTGTATGAGGTGAAATAGGGCCAAAAACCATGATGGACCACAAGCACTAAAGGAGAATTTTGAAATGTGAATGTACATGATGTGTGATATATTAAATTATGAACATTTTTGTTGTTAGTATCCCCTCATCATTCCATAGAGGATAGGGACAAAAAGTTTACAAATACAAGGTCAAGAGTCAAAAAGGCGGAAGGTCAAGAGTCAAGGTGAATCTCAATAAATAGGGGGATTGTACTCTAATTAGTGAAACTTTAATGAGGAGAATTGTTTTTTTTCCAATCTATTTTCCAGAGAACTTGGATTCTTGTTTTGCACTTGTTATGGATTTTCCTACTACCTTTTTCTAATAACCGAATCATGTATTGATCCAGGGGGATATTGGTGGCCACCCACCTTTTCCAACTGGCTCAAAACAGCTTTCTAGCAATTTTGGCAATTTACTATTTTTAGCAGGTTTTAACTTCCGGGGCCATTTTGAGGGCCTAAATGAAGGTTTTTTGAGATCGAGGTTCTCAATGATATTTGAAGGCATAATTGAGCCCCCAAAATGAATCTCCTCAATCATACCTTTCCAACCAGCTATTATACGCCTAAAACGGAGATCGTATGCAAACGTTACGACCTCGGGAAGTTGATGTACCAACGTACCCAAACGGGGCCCACATGACTTTTAGTGCTTTATCTCCTAGGGTTAGGTTTTTGGATGTCTAGGGTTTTTGGCATTCCTATTTATTGTAAAAAGGCCTCCAGAGCCTCATTGTAATCATCTTCTTGCGAATGTGAGTATCTATCACATCTCTTCTCAAAGATAAGCTGCCACCATTCTAGCGAGTATTTCACTCTGTATTTTTACAGTCTCTGTACATTTCTTTCATGAATAGAAATCATGTATTACTATATATATGTGTTTATAGTTGCATCTCTGATACATTTCTGTTATATTATTGAATATCTGTGATATCTCTGTGCATTCATTTGTTATATCTCCACTCTCATTTTGTGTTGAAAATAATCCAGCTCAGTGGTATTAGAGCAGGCTTCTCTTGATCATTTTTTCAGTGCATGTCCCTGACGAGGTCCAAGTATAGCAAGTTGGGTCTCAAGCTTGTCTCTATTGAATACCATCGCTCTCTCACACCCAAGAAACCCTCAATGGTGGAAGAAAAGAAAAACGACGGAGCAAACAATCCTATCAATATGTTGCTTGAGCAAGCTCTCACGCGATAGAGGGATGAAATGATGTAGAATTTTTCCCACATCCTTAAATGCTTGCCGATAGCACCAGGCGCATCTTCATCAAGCAGCCACTTTGGAGGCACCTCGCCTTTCAAGGTACAAGTTAATTTTGATATTCCTGTATTTGAAGGACAGATAGATGCAGAAGCCCTAGAAAAATGGTTAACTCTGCTAGAAGGTTATTTCTCTGTTCACAATTTTTTTGACAAAGAAAGATCACCTTCGCACTCCTTAAAGCTCTCCCTCATGTCAAACATTGGTGGGAAACTTACTAGGAGCAAATTTCCACAGAGGAGTCTGGAATATATGGGGTCGATCCCACTTGGGATTTTTTTGTGGATGTGGTAAAGGAATAGTATTACCCTATTGGAAACTATGAGGACCAGTACATGAGATGGACAACACTGCGGCAAGGGAGGGGCCAAGCAGTTCTGGAGTTCACCAATGCCTTCCATACCTTGTGCACCAAGCTGGGTATCAAATACTCCGAGCAATATTTGGTTTTGAAATACCATGGGGCTCTACACAGATACATCCAGACTGAAAAGGATTTTCTGGAAATCTCATCACTCGGTGTTGCTTATCGATATGTTGTTAAAATTGAGCAAAAATTTAAGCACCAGAACAAACGGGAGTTCGGGTCTGCAAATCCGCAACAAGAAAAGAAGGGTCACGGGAAGACAAAGAAGGACACCAAAAAATGGTGAGAGTTCCACAAAAGCCCCTGGCACAACACCAATGAATGTTTCTCAAAACAATCATTGGTGGTCGAGATCAAAGACAAAGAGTTGAACCCTGATTTAGAATCTGATTCTGAAAACAATGGTAAAGGATAGATCATTGACACGGACCCCACTGCTATTGTCGCTACCGTGGCAATTCAACCAGAAGAACCAACAGATCCTGAAGAGGGGGAGCGCATTTTTCATTCACAAATGTGGGTGAAGGGGACCCTATTGCATTTTATTGTTGATAGTGGAAGCCAGAAGAACCTCATCTCAGCAGAGGTCGTCAAACAGTTGGGATTGTCGACAACATCACACCCGCAGCCATACAACATCAGGTGGCTTCGCCAAGGATGAGATTTTTGTGTCAGCCAATAGTGTCGATTATCATACGGCATCCAACCCTTCAAGGATGAGGTATTATGTGATGTTGCCCCACTGGATGTCTATGATGTGCTCTTGGGCCAACCATATACGAGGAGACATCATGTTGTTTATGAGTCTCGACCCCGTAGTGTCATTGTTACTTTGGGGGGTCATCTCTACATAATACCAGAGGTAGTTCTGACTATTGTTCCACCTAAATAGTGTCACAAGGTAGTATCTCATACTACAAAATTCATCTTCTTCACAATCTGTTCAAAACGAGAACAAAAGGACACTGCAACCACTACAGCCTTGCGCCAAGCACCTTTTATCCAACAAAAGAAGGTCAACAAGGTTGCAGCAAAGCATAAAGATTCCTTCTACACACCGTCCTCTAATGTATCTTGAATTTTTGAACAGCCTCAACCTCAACAGGTTCATGATAGACTTCCACAAACTGAGCAGCGCAACGTCTCCAACAAGACAAGCAGCTCACCAAGATGCAGATTCAACAAACGCTTTTCCCTCTCCCTCGGGAACTCAACGCAATGGAGACCATTGCTTCCTAAGGAGGGAGGATTGATCTAGGTGGATATCGGTGGCCACCCACCTTTTCCAACTGGCTCAAAACAGCTTTCTGGCAATTTTGGCAATTTGCTATTTTTAGCAAGTTTTAACTTCCGGGGCCATTTTGAGGGCCTAAATGAAGGTTTTTCAAGATTAAGGTTCTCAATGATATCTAAAGGAATAATTGAGCCCCAAAAATGAATATCCTCGACGATACCTTTCCAACGAGCTATTATACGCCTAAAACGGAGATTGTATGCAAAAGTTACGACCCCAGGAAGTTGATGTACTAACTTACCCAAACGAGGCCCACATGAATTTTGGTGCTTCATCTCCTAGGGTTAGGTTTTTTGATGTCTAGGGTTTTGGGCATTCCTATTTATTGTAAAAAGGCCTCCAGAGCCTCATTGTAATCATCTTCTTGCGAATGCGAGTAGCCGTCACATCTCTTCTCAGAGATAAGCTGCCACCATTCTAACGAGTCTTTCACTCTGTATTTTTACAGTCTCTGTACATTTCTTTCATTAATAGAAATTGTGTATTACTGTATATCTGTGTTTATGGTTGCATCTCTGATACATTTTTGTTATATTATTTAATATCTGTGATATCTCTGTGCATTCCTTTGTTATATCTCCAGTCTCATTTTGTGCCGAAAATAATCTGGATCATGTATTATCTCACATTATAGACTATTCTTATGTGTGACTATTGAATTTTTATTTCTATTCTTCAGTAAATATGTGTTTGAATATGTGAACATAGGATTGTAAATGATTGTTTTAATGCTAGGCTATTATGGGTTTGTATTTATTTAACCATATTATTGTCTTTGCTTTGTGTGAAATATTTCCTGGACCAATGATAGGAACATGTATGGTTCTATGTTTACTTTGATATTACCTTTAGTTTCATCTGGATGCATGCATTTTCATATTAGATTAGTTTTGTTTCATTCTTTAGCTTAGAAATCGTCACCAGTGGACCGAGCCATAACCGGTAAACCCCCAACCATTAATGGTTGTTAGGCCAAGATCTTGATGGGTTCCTTATTCCAAATAGTGTGAGATCTAATTGGGACTTCTCACTCGGGGTAACCCCTGCTATTGATCTAGGTCACACAAGCCACATCAACAAAATTGGCACTAGAAGGAGGATTAGATGACAATCATACCCATGTGGAGCCATTTCAATAGATTGTTTTAATCATCCCATGGATCCTCTTCGTATCTTTGTATGGTACCACTCTTTGAGTCTTTTGATAACCTTGGGTGGCATCTCATTCAAGATAGTTAATCTCTTGTCAAACTTTAAATTTGATGGTGAAGGGAATATCTCTGGATTCAGCACCTTAATAAGTTTATCATTGCACGACAAAATATTAAAATTGTTTAGTATAATGAAATTTGTCGATTGTTTATCCTTACATTGGAAGGACATATTAAATCTTGGTATAGGACATTACCAATGAAATTGATACATATTTGGAAGCAATTTATGGAAATCTTTATCACTGCTCATGTAGATTGTGATTATGAGGAACTTTGTAATGAGATTGAGGAAATCCATAGGCTTAGGAATTAACCTATGGATGATTTCTTTCAAAGAATTATGTAGATTTATTGTAGATTTCTTGAAATTAACAAACACTCAAACCAAAAAATTATTAACTAGTTTTCATATCTCCTCTTTATTTATGAAGGGGACAATCTTGAAAATGAAAAGGTCTCTAATGTGAAAATTACTATTTCTCAATGCTCTAATCTATATCTACACGATGAATATTCAATCACCTTCCACTCCAGAGAAATATTTGTGAACATACATACCATACAAGCCTACCTTCAGACATCTAAAACTCTGCAATATGATTTCAAAGAACAATATGAGGGAAATATTTCAAAACATGATTTCAAATATGTATTGAATGAAGAATCAATTTGTGAAATTGCTATATATTTGAATGAGAATATAGCACTAGGAAACATAGAGATTATATCCTTCAACGAAAATTGTGATCCGATAAGGGAAGATGGAGGATACATGATTTCTAACCATCACTTTGTCACTACAATACAGGAATTAACATCAGTACCCCTAAACCCCTTAGACACAATGTAGGAACAAACTAGTGGCGTTCCTTTTGAGAATCATGAAAATGTTTTGGTCTATGAAAGACCTCCTACTGAGGAAATTCATTCATTTTCAAAATATGAATATTTATATTCTCTTTATACAAATATGTTCGGTGATGATCACATATATGAGCATCCACAAGCTTATCATGTAGTAGAATATTTACATTTGTCTTCAATGATAAAATATGGAATGATAAAGGAGAGAAAGAATATTTCCAAGCTTTGGTTGATCAAAGACCCATTCATAATAACAGTCCTTCTAGGATGCACAAATTCAAAATTCCTTGGCAATCTAAATATATAGAACTTACTGAAACATGATTTGATTATGATAACTCCATATTTGATTATTACATTTCTATTCCGGAAATGAGTGTGAGCATCAATGCATCATTCAATGATCCTATACAATCTATAATTACTCATCTCAATGCACAGATGTTAATGATAGAAGACACAAGGCATGAATATCATAAAGAATTGTTAGACCCCATGGGGATTGTTGGTGCAATTATTTGCATAATATATTACCAAACATAAATTATCAATTGGGGTTCGTAATCAGTGGATTTGATGCACTATATGTGCCGATAACAGATAGGTTCCTATGTTTGTTTAGTATAGCTTAGATAAGAAAACCAACAATAACAAAACACTATGTTTTCAAAGATAACACTCTTCACACAATTCAGAAATTAGAAAGCAAAACTTGCAATCATGCACTCAAAAGATTTTGCATGAATAATGCCTTGCCCATTTACAATCTCATGAAGTGGAAAGATGGACTTTGAATTAGTTATCTATAGCTGCTACTCTTAACAACAACTACCAATCAAATCTAGGCACACTTCAACAATACAACTCCAAACTTAGAAGGGAAAAATGATAACAAAACTTCTCAAGCAAATAGTGAATCAAAAGGTTCTTGCTTAGATAACAAGTATGTTCATTAGAGGCTCATGAAATGAAGAGATGAACTCATATATTGTTCCCTGTAGCAATTAAAACAGCCAACACTCTGCATATGCTCAAAGGAAAACATCAATCAATTCTAGACAAAATCACATGTGAAGGAAGACACTCCACTTTAGGCACATGTAAGGTGAGAGATGGAGGTCTTGATTGTGCATGTGTTTGCAAGGTGAAATCTGATTTAAATCTATGAAAGAAAGATGAGTATGGTAGGATACTCCATTACAGGTTCATGTACAGTGAAAGATAGAGATCCAAACCGTTCTTAGATATGTGAAATGGAAACAACACTATAACATTAAATGTACCAAATGATTGTCTACACACACATACAGGAATAACAAATGTTCACTCAAGAATCTATGTTGCACTCATAAATCCATATTACACTCCAGAAATCTATATTGCACTCCAAAAATTCTCACTCACTCACTCACAATTGCCACACATATTTATTGTATTTTGTCAAATGTTTATTGAAGCAAAACATAAATAAAGTTAGATGTTTATGATCAAAACAAAAATGTTTTTATCCATACACAAACTAGAATTATATATACAGTAAATACAAAGAATCTTACTTTGGTTGGGTCGATGGGCCCTTGCCGTACCAACAAGGTATCTTTAAAAGAAACTTACAGAACGAAAGGTCTGATAACATGCATCAATTCCATGAACTGCAATTTATATCATTACTTGAGAAAAATATAGGTACAATCCACAGTCTTCAAGAATCAATCCTACAACATAACAACTCCTCTTTCTTCAAGAACCAATCTTGTAGCATAATAATTCCTCCCTACTCAGACCTATGAGGTCTTATTTATACATAAAATCCATGGAGGAATGGATGAAACCGAATCCCAAACTAAGAAAACAATTTTTACAAGTTTAGGATAAATTCCAAAAAGCTGTGTTTTTTAACAATTTGGGCAGATTCGAGTTAGTCCCCCACCCATATCTCCCAAACAAATTCCAATTTTGAAAAACATCCCATATTTTGCTCAATTTTTCATATGCTAGACAAAACCCATGTATTAGAATTTCTAGATCTAATACCATATGCATGGAAATCGAGGCGCAAGTTGGCAGTTTGAGTTGTTTTTTTAATTTTGGCATAATCATTCTCCCTAAGATGGAGGTCCACACGTGTGAGATGGGTGAATTCTGACTCATGTGTACACATGAAAACATCACTCTAAACAAAACCCATGAGCCCGATTTTCTTCTAGAAACATTCAAAATTTCCGAATTATGTCTAGTACCGGATTAGCACAGGCTGGTACCAGAATAGGTGGAGCCTTGGTACCGGAATAGACTGGGTACCGGATCATGCTGCTTAAGATTCAAAGTGATTAGGATCATACATAATCAAGCATTTAATCAAATTAACTCAATAAAACTAAACAAATCATGCTTTAATCATAAGTTACCTCTTATGCACATGAACAAGGTCATTGAGTGTATTATGGAGGAAACAGTCAATTAGATACACATGGAATAGGTAAAATAGGCTCAGAGAGAAGGTAATATAGGGCATTAGAAGTTTCAAAATGGAGACTCAACATTCCCCCATGCTTAAGTCATTGCATGTCCTCATGCAACAATGATCTTCAAAATTTCACAATTGATGATACTCTTCACTCGATCAAGCATTCCCTGAAGTTAAGTCTTATCCAATCTGTTTTCAATCAAATTTAGGAGAAAGGGCTGAATGTGACTCTAATACGATTATAGGATAGTGGCCAAGAGTTTTCATAATGACTTTGACTAATAGGAACCCCTGGCTAGATTACCTTTCAAACAAAAGTGATATAAGCATAGTTTAGATATCATTTGAAGAGAGAAACACATAAAGGAATACATCCCAAGATGATTAACTCGTTTCAGATCCAAGTTTTTAGAGATGAAGCTCTTCTTGTTTAGGTAAGGTGAATTGCACATACTGAGGGTCCTACTTCTCATGCAAACCTATTTTTTTAAAGATAGAACTCTAAAGTGGATACTTGAAGGTTCTTAAGAACATCATCTGAGAGATATAAAGGTCATCTCCTAGCCTTGATTTGATAGTGATTGCTTCAGAATGAGACCCAAGGGTTTTTGTTCATTTTTAAGTGTGCCACTTTATGTTTTTCAACTCCCTTTACCCGGCATAGCCCCGCTGCCAGTAGACATGTTTAGTACCCCGACGAGTTTACCGTAGTACTATACAAGAATGGCCCCGTTGCTAGTAGGCCTATTTAGTACCCCGACGGGTTTACCTTAGCACCATACAAGAATGGCCCCGATGCCAGTAGGCCTATTTAGTACCCTGACGGGTTTACCTTAGTACCATACAAGAATGGCCCCGCTGCCAGCAGGCCTGTTCAGTACCCCGGCGAGTTTACTTGTACTTCCTGATACTTCCTTTTTATTATATTACTCAAAAGATTTAGAATAATGTATACTGTTCATTGACAATTTTAGAGTATAAGGAAGGCAAGTGGTACGAGAGTGTTTTAGATTTATTAGGCACATAATTAATTGTTTGCAATTATCCCAAGGGTGACATCATCCACATTCAACTTAAATCTCAACTATTCAATGTATAATGGAACATCTCGGATAATTACTAAGAGGTCCCTCTAGTTAATCCTATTAGGGTTCTCATGAAAGTTCATTGTGGTTTTGCAAGGGCGGTCCACCACATGAGGTTTTCATTAATACCTCTCAAGAGAAACTTGTAAAGATAAACTTGAATAAGAACTTGTTGAATCAACTAGGTTAGTATTATACATAATGGTGTCACCACTTTTCAATGGATATTTCAATTAGCAATCACTTCTTCAAAATAGTGAGGTAATAAGACAAGTGCACCCATTATCATAAAGAGCTAAATGTGAAAAATATCTTCCTAAAGGGAGAGCAAGGATGATTCATTTAGGGTTGAGTGTAGAAATGTAGGAGGAAGATGCACATGAGAGTAAAAATAATTCAACACAAGACTTAAATGACCCTTGATAGAAAGAACATGAAGAGATTATCCCATACCTCCAATTACCTAAAGTGAAAACAATGTTAAGCACATGACAAAGATCATATCACTTTGGCATTAGTACTAGATAAGTAATGGAGTAGGTTTCTGCAGTACCAGAACAGATAGTATTGGAACAAAGTGACATGATGGATGATTTTTGCTCATTCATGGTGACAACCACTTCACAAAGGAATTCAGTGATAATATATGAGGAGATGTATATGAGGGCTTGCAAAAGTTCATGGTAGGGAGCATGCAATAATTGAGAGTAACCGTATGTTTACTTCATAATTAGTCTAATTCCTTAGTAAAACAAAAAATGTTGAATTTATATGTCCTAGTACTTAAATCGAGCAACAAAACTTGAATATATGATTAGAGCTACCAACATCTTATTACCAGTACTTGATCACCTGAGTACCGGATGGATGCAGGGTTGTGCTTCAGTACCAGAATAGCATAGAGTTGTGGTTTAGTACTAGAATAGCACAGACATATTCCTTTGGTACTAGATGAGCACATAGGCGACCATTAGTACCGGATGAGCACAGTACCAAATGAGCATATGAATTTTGTTCAGTACCAAATGAACACAAACTTTCTCCTTTGGTACCGGATGAACGCAGAGACAAACATTGTTTGCAGTACCGGATGAACGCAATTTTGCATTACCGAAATAGAATAGTACTGAAATTCTGGAAATGACTATCAAATCCCAGCAATAAACATGTTGATTTGGTCTCGCCAATGGAAGTTGCAAAAGAATATGAAGGTTTCAAAAACCACTCCCCCATGCCTAAGGTTTTTCATGGCCTCATGCAAACAATGTGAGATGCTAAAAAGGGTTGCTCAGAGAGTTGTGAACACCTGCTAAAAACAAACCAATAGAACTAATTAAAACTAGATTTTTATTCATTCTTACAAACAGAAAATTTAAGGAAAATGTCAAAACTTGAATTATTAGCTATGAATAAAATAGTTTGGAATTAACATTCATTTTCAACTGCTATTAAAAAGATCACTTAATCAATCATCCTTATGAAATAGCGGTCTGAAAACAGATAGGTAAAGATAAAGCATGAATGCATCATTTTTAACAACTTAAGGAAAAAGAAGAAATTTGAAGAAATAGGTCATGAAGTACTCCCTTAAGTGTTATATTTCGTTGACAAGGATGCCTTCTCTGCTTTTGAAACCCTTCCATCATTATGCGTGCATTCAGAGGATGAAAAGATTCCCTTCTCATATGATTCCAAACAAAATCATCATAACGTTTAAAAACGAAATCTACTATAGGAATGAGAGATCTTAAACCGACTGCTTATTAGCTTTTGACATTCCCATTTATTAAAAATATGAAAGATAGGTTGCATTGCATCATTTATTTATTTATTTACTATCCTACTCTAATTGAACAAAATAAAATGTCCTTCAAGTATAGGAATACTTCCAGTGAAGCCATGTGCATAAGAGTGTTAGAAATATATCCATACTCAGGTTTAAAAGACAAATCTTAATGCATACCAGAGTATGAAGGACCAGCTGCTTTGATGATGAGATCAAACAATAATGAAAAATAAGAGAGTGTTGTGACCTAATAACTAATTGAAACCATATTTCAATAGGATCACTATATTCTCATTTCTCTTCTTTGTTTAGGTCACACTGAATGTCCTCCTCTACCATGCTATGCAGATTATCCTCTTCAAAATGATTGGTAGTTGGAGTACATACAGGATCTGCTGAGAGGCATGCTAAGAACTCCTCAATCTCAGGTTCCACTAGTTCCTCTCCATTGAATTCTATCCATGATTCTTTACTCCCTTCAACAAATTGACAAGAGGAATCCGACGAGACTTCTAAATCTTCCTGTGGAGAGACAACTAGATTCTTGACTGTTGTTAAGATATGCTCTTCCTGAGAGGCAGATATCCCAGCTGCTGCCAGAATGTGAGAAAGTTCTTGGAAGAACATTCTTCAAGCTCTTGATCATCCTTGAATTATTCTAGTTGGTTGATGATACATGTTTCGCAACATATATTAGTACTCGGGAGGTTCTTACAGCACCCCAAACATGATTTATCATTTAAAGATCTAGGTTTTAAAACTATTTGCAAAAACAAAACACACCAAGCTTTAACTCCTTGCGTTACTAGGATCCTTCTGTCACCAGGTTATCGGTTCGCACAAGTTAGCTCATGATAAATAAAACTAAATTTTCATAAACAAAAACACACTTGCATCAAAAGAAAAGAGGACAACTTAACTTTGGAGAAACCCCACCAAAGTGGATGTGTGGGCTCTTCCTGGATGTCTTACCATCTTCTCTCCGCCCTTAGGTCATCCATAAAACCAATCCAAAACCATTAAAGCAATCTGATTCAAATACTACCTATTACTGTTTACAACTCCCCAGCAACAGCGCCAAAATGTTGGTGCAATTATTTGCATAATATATTACCAAACATAAATTATCAACCGGGATTCATAATCAGTAGAGTTGATGCACTATATGTGTCGATAATAGATAGGTTCCTATGTCTGTATAGTCTAGCTTAGATAAAAAAACCAACAATAACAAAACACTATGTTTTCAAAGATAACACTCTTCACACAATTCAGAAATTAGAAAGCAAAACTTGCAATCATGCACTCAAAAGATTTTTCACAGATAATGCCTTGCCCATTTACAAGCTCATGAAGTGGAAAGATGGACTTTGAATTAGTTATCTATAGCTGCTACTCTTAACAAAAACTAGCAATCAAATCTAGGCACACTTCAACAATACAACTCCAAACTTAGAAGGGAAAAATGATAACAAAACTTCTCAAGCAAACAGTGAATCAAAAGGTTCTTGCTTAGATAACAAGTATGTTAATTAGAGGCTCATGAAATGAAGAGATGAACTCAGATCTTCTTCCCTGTAGCAATTAAAACAGTCTACACTCTGCATATGCTCAAAGGAAAACATCAATCAATGCTAGACAAAATCACATGTGAAGGAAGACACTCCACTTTAGGCACATGTAAGGTGAGAGATGGAGATCTTGATTGTGCATGTGTTTGCAAGATGAAATCTGATTTAAATCTATGAAAGAAAGATGAGTATGGTAGGATGCTCCATTGCAGGTTCATGTACAGTGAAAGATAGAGATCCAAACCATTCTTAGATATGTGAAATGGAAACAACACTATAACATTAAATCTACCAAATGATTGTCTGCACACACATACAGGAATAACAAATGTTCACTCAAGAATCTATGTTGCACTCATAAATCCATATTACACTCCAGAAATCTATGTTGCACTCCAAAAATGTTCACTCACTCACTCACAATTGCCACACATCTTTATTGTATTTTGTCAAATGTTTATTGAAGCAAAACAGAAATAAAGCTAGATGTTTATGATCAAAACAAAAATGATTTTATCCATACACAAACTAGAATTATATATACAGTAAATACAAAGAAGCTTACCTTGGTTGGGTCGGTGGGCCCTTTCCGTACCAACAAGGTATCTTTAAAAGAAACTTACAAAACGAAAGGTCAGATAACATGCATCAATTCCATGAACTGCAATTTATATCATTACTTGAGAAAAACAGAGGTACAATCCACAGTCTTCAAGAATCAACCCTACAACATAACAATTCCTCTTTCTTCAAGAACCAATCTTGTAGAATAATAATTCCTCCCTACTCAAACCTATGAGGTCTTATTTATACATAAAATCCATGGAGGAATGGATGAAACCGAATCCCCAAACTAAGAAAACATTTTTTGCAATTTTAGGATAAATCCCAAAAATCTGTGTTTTTTAACAATTTGGGCAGATTCGAGTTAGTACCCCACCCATATCTCCCAAACCAATTCCAATTTTGAAAACTGGCCCATGTTTTACTCAATTTTTCATATGCTGGACAAAACCCATGTATTATAATTTCTAGATCTGATACCATATGCACGAAAATCAAGGCGCAAGTTGGCAGTTTGAGTTTTTTTTATAATTTTGGAAGAATCATTCCCCCTGAGCTGGAGGTCCACACGTGCGAGCTGGTTGAATTATGACCCACATGTACACATTAAAAAATCACTCTAAACAAAACCCATGAGCCCTATTTTCTTCTAGAAACATTCAAAAATTTTGAATTATGTCTAGTACCGGATTAGCATAGGCTGGTACCGGAATAGGTGGAGCCTTGGTACCGGAATAGACTAGGTATCGGATCATGCTTCTTAAGAGTCAAAGTGATTAGGATCATACATAATCAATCATTTAATCGAATTAACTCAATAAAACTAAACAAATCATGCTTTAATCATAAGTTACCTCTTATGCACGTGAACAAGGTCATCGAATGTATTATGGAGGAAACAGTCAATTAGATACACATGGAATAGGTAAAATAGGCTCATATAGAAGGTAATATAGGGAATTAGAAGTGTCAAAATGGAGACTCAACAGGGATATTACAACAAATGGACAACCCATCACAATGCAAGATAATAGAAATATCGAGATAACCCAAGAAGCATTACCACCTAAATTTGTTCCAGAATCACAAGTTACTCACATCCTTGGATTATGTTTCAATATTGTAGCACTCCTCAAATGATTTTTATGATGTAATAGGAAAAATCTTGGAGACATATTTTGCTTAATGTTTCCCTCAAACTAGAAGGTATCTATCAATTGTTATTTTGAACCTGTTTTGTGATGATTCATTTATTTCAATCAATTACATGATACCCTAGTTGTGCATACATATTCCATGCCATAATACTCTTGTAGACATTGAGGTAATCAAGTGGTTACATTGGATTTATGACTTCACTTATCACTTGTTGAGTCGGTGTAGGGTAGAGTAGGATCAAGAGTATCATAGTATTTATTTCCATTGTTATTTTCGTAGCAAGGTCTTGACTTATTTTGGTTTCTTGAATAAAAGCCACTAGATATTCTTAGGTTTTGTTGTAGATTAGGATGGCTTATTCTAATTATAGTTTCTTTTTACATGGGAATTTTAATTAGGCATAAAAATAAAAGTTTTTAGAATCGGAAGAAACCAACACCATTTCATCTGGCTCGTCGTGTTGATTCTGGCCATATAATTTTTTTCACAAATGGACGTTGTATGCGAAATATATCGCGTTCTGACCGATTTCCCAAATGGGAAAAAAGTCAAACTAGTCAAAGTCAACATGATGTATTGCTGAAATCAGCAGTATGATAGTTGATGTCAGCAAGGACACATGGCAGCACCATAAGGTGATATGTGTCACTCAGTTTTGGCATTTTCGGGCTGAGTTGGACCAGTACGGAATTGACATGTGGTAGTGTATGGATGACATGTGGCAGTCTGTACATGACGTGGCCCAATGACAAGATGACACATGGTAGTACAGATGAAATGTGGCTATAGGGATGTTGACGTGGTAGGGTGACTGGGATGTATGGATTCTTACGTGGCAGGGTGACTGGGTTGTACGGATGCTAATGTGGCAGGGTGACTGGGTTGTACGGCGGTGACATGGCAGCTAACTTTGCATGTGTACTGTACATTGACTGGGTGTTGACTGGACCATACGGTCCAATCATAGGGTGACACATGGCCAAATCAGAGGGTGCCACATGGCATCCTAGATTTTTCCAATGTTGGCTAATGCAAAAATTGTGTTGGCACTCCGCAAGTTTCGAACCCGTGACCTCTGGTTGCGCCAACAGACTACACCAAACTTGTTAACCACCAAAGCATGTCTGGGACTTGTTTCAAAAAACAACTAAATATGTATTTGAATTGCAAATTGGCGCGGTTTAAGGGCTATCCCCGGTCGGCGGGGGGGGAAGCGCTTAGCACATGGCACCCAGCCTACGACCAAGAGCTAGGAACCTAGGGCTACAATTGTTTGGAGGCACATGGAGGGTTAGCACCAGGGCACGTGGACCCATACGACCAGCATGCCAGCCTATCCGAAGGCCATATGGTAAACCTCCATGTGACCAAGAGCCCAAGAAAACGGGGTTGTGTGCCTACATTTTTGCCAAATTTGGGTTTTTGACCATATATTATGATTTTTTGTTGATTTTCAACCTATTTTTAATGGATTTTAGCCATTATTGGGGGATCTGAAACCCGATTTGAGGCCATATCTTAGGAGGAAGTTGGGAGGTTGATACCAAATCCACATCTATATAAACTAGGGGTTCTTAGCAATATTAAGGAGGTTTTGAACAGGAGATTTTTTGAATATTTTGAAAGCCAAAGCCATTTTTATGCAGGGAAGCCATTGAGGAGGGGAACTTTGCAAGCCAATTCTGGGAGCTACACTCAACATTTTTTAGTGTTGTCAGTTGTGTTGGATTCTCAAGGTCAAGTAGAACACATCCAAACTAGTTTGTAATCCTTTTGACATTTTTCTGATGTACTTTTGAAGCATTGAAGAGAAATAAGAAAGCCTCACCCACTGAGACAAAGGCCCAGAGACGTAGGTAATCTTGTCAAACTCCGTTAACAACTTTATTGTTATGGTTTGTTGTTATTTGTGCTTAAATTATGATCTGCATTTCTTTATTATAGCTACGATAATATCTCATTAAGTTCTTCTTCTTTCATCAATTCCTAATTGGTAAATGAACACATGCTTAAAACTTAGCCAAGTCTTTAAAGATCAATTTTGGATCAAGTGGTATCAGAGCAGGTTGACAGTTGGTTTTTGAGTTTTCATGATTACTAGGGAAAAGTTGATTTGTGGTGAAGGCGAGCTTGTAGAAGGGGATCCTAAGATTGGATCAATAAAGAGGACTTCTCAAAGTGAGGAAATGGCATTGGAAGAAGGCATGTCTCAAAATGAGATAGAGTTGCAAAATACTTTATTCGCCATGTCTGAGATGGTAAAGATATTATATGATAATTAATTGGAACATAAGAGGCCTTTCCAAGGGGAATCTTCCAAACAAGACAAAACTAAAGAAGGAGAGGATCCTCCTAAACCTCCTCCTTCACCTCCTTCTTCTCCATCTTCTTCTTCTTCTTCTTCAAGTACAAGTTCCAAATCCACCGCAAGAAAACATTCCCATAAACATAAACATGATATGCCTTTACTTAAGCTTGACATGAAATTTGAATTACCCATGTATGATGGTGAAGTCAATGCTGAGAGGCTTGATAACTGGGTCAGACAGATG
>JASDQU010306865.1:11479-31886 GCA_032191745.1 Picea mariana | reverse complement strand
CTAGTACCGGATTAGCACAGGCTGGTACCAGAATAGGTGGAGCCTTGGTACCGGAATAGACTGGGTACCGGATCATGCTGCTTAAGATTCAAAGTGATTAGGATCATACATAATCAAGAATTTAATCAAATTAACTCAATAAAACGAAACAAATCATGCTTTAATCATAAGCTACCTCTTATGCACGTGAACAAGGTCATCGAGTGTATTATGGAGGAAACAGTCAATTAGATACACATGGAATAGGTAAAATAGGCTCAGATAGAAGGTAATATAGGTCATTAGAAGTTTCAAAATGGAGACTCAACATTCCCCCATGCTTAAGTCATAGCATGTCCTCATGCAACAATGATCTTCAAAATTTCACAATTGATGATACTCCTCACTTGATCAAGCATTCCCTGAAGTTAAGTCTTATCCAATCTGTTTTCAATCAAATTTAGGAGAAAGGGTTGAATGTGACTCTAATACGATTATAGGATAGTGGCCAAGAGTTTTCATAATGACTTTGACTAATAGGCCCCCCTGGCTAGATTACCTTTCAAACAAAAGTGATATAAGCATAGTTTAGATATCATTTGAAGAGAGGAACACATAAAGGAATACATCCCAAGATGATTAACTCGTTTCAGATCCAAGTTTTTAGAGATGAAGCTCTTCTTCTTTAGGTAAGGTGAATTGCACATACTGAGGGTCCCACTTCTCATGCAAACCATTTTTTTTAAAGATAGAACTCTAAAGTGGATACTTGAAGGTTCTTAAGAACATCATCCGAGAGATATAAAGGTCATGTCCTAGCCTTGATTTGATAGTGATTGCTTCAGAATGAGACCCAAGGGTTTTTGTTCATTTTTAAGTGTGCCACTTTATGTTTTTCAACTCCCTTTACCCGGCATAGCCCCGCTGCCAACAGGCATGTTCAGTACCCCGACGGGTTTACCTTAGTACCATACAAGAATGGCCTCATTGCTAGCAGGCCTATTCAGTACCCTGACGGGTTTACCTTAGTACCATACAAGAATGGCCCCGCTGCCAGCAGGCTTGTTTAGTACCTCGACGGGTTTACCTTAGTACCATACAAGAATGGCCCCGCTGCTAGCAGGCCTATTCAGTACCCCGGCGGGTTTTCTTGTACTTCTTGATACTTCCTTTTTATTATATTACTCAAAATATTTAGAATAATGTATACTGTTCATTGACAATTTTAGAGTATAAGGAAGGCAGGTGGTACGAGAGTGTTTTAGATTTATTAGGCACATAATTAATTGTTTGCAATTATCCCAAGGGTGACATCATCCACATTCAACTTAAATATCAACTATTCAATGTATAATGGAACATCTCAGATAATGACTAAGAGGTCCCTCTAGTTAATCCTATTAGGGTTCTCATGAAAGTTCATTGTAGTTTTGCAAGGGTGGTCCACCACGTGAGGTTTTCATCAATACCTCTCAAGAGAAACTTGTAAAGATAAACTTGAATAAGAACTTGTTGAATCAACTAGGTTAGTATTATACATAATGGTGTCACCACTTTTCAATGGATATTTCAATTAGCAATCACTTCTTCAAAATAATGAGGTAATAAGACAAGTGCGCCCATTATCATATAAATCTAAATGTGAAAAATATCTTCCTAAAGGGAGAGCAAGGATGATTCATTTAGGGTTGAGTGTAGAAATGTAGGAGGAAGATGCACATGAGAGTAAAAATAATTCAACACAAGACTTAAATGACCCTTGATAGAAAGAACATGAAGAGATTAGCCCATACCTCCAATTACCTAAAGTGAAAACAATGTTAAGCACATGAAAAAGATCATATCACTTTGGCATTAGTACTAGATAAGTAATGGAGTAGGTTTCGGTAGTACCGGAACAGATAGTATTGGAACAAAGTGACATGATGGATGATTTTTGCTCATTCATGGCGACAACCACTTCACAAAGGAATTTAGTGATAATATACGAGGAGATGTATACGAGGGCTTGCAAAAGTTCATGGTAGGGAGCGTGCAATAATTGAAAGTAACCATATGTTTACTTCATAATTAGTCTAATTCCTTTAGTAAAATGAAAAATGTTGAATTTATATGTCCTAGTACTTAAATCGAGCAACAAAACTTGAATATATGATTAGAGCTACCAACATCTTATTACTAGTACCTGATCACCTGAGTATCGAATGGACGCAGGGTTGTGCTTCAGTACCAGAATAGCGTAGAGTTGTGGTTTAGTACCGGAATAGCATAGACCTATTCCTTTGGTACTAGATGAGCACACAGGAAACCATCATTACCGGATGAGCACAGTACCAAATGAGTATATGAATGTTGTTTAGTACCGAATGAACGCAAACTTTCTCCTTTGGTACCGGATGAACGCAGAGACAAACATTGTTTGCAGTACCGGATGAACGCAATTTTGCATTACCAAAATAGAATAGTGTCGAAATTCTGGAAATGACTATCAAATCCCAGCACTAAACATGTTTATTTGGCCTCGCTGACGGAAGTTGCAAAAGAATATGAAGGTTTCAAAAACCACTCCCCCATGCCTAAGGTTTTTCATGGCCTCATGCAAACAATGTGAGATGCTAAAAAGGGTTGCTCAGAGAGTTGTGAACACCTGCTAAAAACAAACCAATAGAACTAATTAAAACTGGATTTTTATTCATGCTTACAAACAAAACATTTAAGGAAAATGTCAAAACTTGAATTATTAGCTATGAATAAAATAGTTTGGAATTAACATTCATTTTCAACTGCTATTAAAAAGATCATTTAATCAATCATCCTTATGAAATAGCGGTCTGAAAATAGATAGGTAAAGATAAAGCACGAATGCATCATTTTTAACAACTTAAGGAAAAAGAAGAAATTTGAAGAAATAGGTCATGAAGTACTCCCTTAAGTGTTATATTTTGTTGACAAGGATGCCTTCTCCTCTTTTGAAACCCTTCCAGCATTATGCGTGCATTCAGAGGATGAAGAGATTCCCTTCTCATACGATTCCAAACAAAATCATCATAACTTTTAAAAAAGAAATCTACTATAGGAATGAGAGATCTTAAACCGACTGCTTATTAGCTTTTGACATTCCCATTTATTAAAAATATGAAAGATAGGTTGCATTGCAGCATTTATTTATTTATTTACTATCCTACTCTAATTGAACAAAATAAAATGTCCTTCAAGTATAGGAATACTTCCAGTGAAGCCATGTGCGTAAGAGTGTTAGAAATATATCCATACTCAGGTTTAAAAGACAAATCTTAATGCATACCAGAGTATGAAGGACCAGTTGCTTTGATGATGAGATCAAGCAATAATGAAAAATAAGAGAGTGTTGTGACCTAATAACTAATTGAAACCATATTTCAATAGGATCACTATATTCTCGTTTCTCTTCTTTGTTTAGGTCACATGTCCTCCTCTACCATGCTATGCATATTATCCTCTTCAAAATGATTGGTAGTTGGAGTACATACAGGATCTGCTGAGAGGCATGCTAAGGACTCCTCAATCTCAGGTTCCACTAGTTCCTCTCCATTGAATTCTATCCATGATTCTTTATTCCCTTCAACAAATTGACAAGAGGAATCCGACGAGACTTCTAAATCTTCCTGTGGAGAGACAACTAGATTCTTGACTGTTGTTACGATATGCTCTTCTTGAGAGGCAGATATCCCAGCTGCTGCCAGAATGTGAGAAAGTTCTTGGAGAAACATTCTTCAAGCTCTTGATCATCCTTGAATTATTCTAGCTGGTTGATGATACCTGTTTCGCAACACAGATTAGTACTCGGGAGGTTCTTACAGCACCCCAAACATGATTTATCATTTAAAGATATGGGTCTTAAAACTATTTGCAAAAACAAAACACACCAAGCTTTAACTCCTTGCGTTACTGGGATCCTTCTGTCACCAGGTTATCAGTTTTCACAAGTTAGCTCATGATAAATAAAACTAAATTTTCATAAACAAAAACACACTTGCATCAAAAGAAAAGAGGACAACTTAACTTTGGAGTAACCCCACCAAAGTGGATGTGTGGGTTCTTCCCGGATGTCTTACCATCTTCTCTCCGCCCTTAGGTCATTCATAAAACCAATCCAAAACCATTAAAGCAATCTGATTCAAATACTACCTATTATCGTTTACAACTCCCCAGCAACAGCGCTAAAATGTTGGTGCAATTATTTGCATAATATATTACCAAACATAAATTATCAACCGGGATTCGTAATCAGTAGATTTGATGCACTATATGTGTCGATAACAGATAGGTTCCTATGTCTGTATAGTATAGCTTAGATAAGAAAACCAACAATAACAAAACACTATGTTTTCAAAGATAACACTCTTCACACAATTCAGAAATTAGAAAGCAAAACTTACAATCATGCACTCAAAAGATTTTGCACAGATAATGCCTTTCCCATTTACAATCTCATGAAGTGGAAAGATGGACTTTGAATTAGTTATCTATAGCTGCTACTCTTAACAACAACTAGCAATCAAATCTAGGCACACTTCAACATTACAACTCCAAACTTAGAAGGGAAAAATGATAACAAAACTTCTCAAGCAAACAGTGAATCAAAAGGTTCTTGCTTAGATAACAAGTATGTTCATTAGAGGCTCATGAAGTGAAGAGATGAACTCAGATCTTGTTCCCTGTAGCAATTAAAACAGCCAACACTCTGCATATTGTCAAAGGAAAACATCAATCAATTCTAGACAAAATCACATGTGAAGGAAGACACTCCACTTTAGGCACATGTAAGGTGAGAGATGGAGATCTTGATTGTGCATGTGTTTGCAAGGTGAAATCTGATTTAAATCTATGAAAGAAAGCTTAGTATGGTAAGATGCTCCATTGCAGGTTCATGTACAGTGAAATATAGAGATCCAAACCGTTCTTAGATATGTGAAATGGAAACAACACTATAACATTAAATCTACCAAATGATTGTCTACACACACAAACAGGAATAACAAATGTTCACTCAAGAATCTATGTTGCACTCATAAATCCATATTACACTCCAGAAATCTATATTGCACTCCAAAAATGTTCACTCACTCACTCACAATTGCCACACATCTTTATTGTATTTTGTCAAATGTTTATTGAAGCAAAACAAAAATAAAGTTAGATGTTTATGATCAAAACAAAAATGATTTTATCCATACACAAACTAGAATTATATATACAGTAAATACAAAGAAGCTTAACTTGGTTGGGTCAGTGGGCCCTTGCCATACCAACAATGTAGCTTTAAAAGAAACTTACAGAATGAAAGGTCTGATAACATGCATCAATTCCATGAACTGCAATTTATATCATTACTTGAGAAAAACATAGGTACAATCCACAGTCTTCAAGAATCAACCCTACAACATAACAATTCCTCTTTCTTCAAGAACCAATCTTGTAGCATAATAATTCCTCCCTACTCAAACCTATGAGGTCTTATTTATACATAAAATCCATGGAGGAATGGATGAAACCAAATCCCCAAACTAAGAAAACAATTTTTACAATTTTAGGACAAATCCCAAAAATCTGTGTTTTTTAACAATTTGGGCAGATTCGAGTTAGTACCCCACCCATATCTCCCAAACCAATTCCAATTTTGAAAACYGKCCCATGTWTTACTCAATTTTTCATATGCTGGACAAAACCCATGTATTATAATTTCTAGATCTGATACCATATGCACGAAAATCAAGGCGCAAGCTGGCAGTTTGAGTTTTTTTTATAATTTTGGAAGAATCATTCCCCCTGAGCTGGAGGTCCATACGTGCGAGCTGGGTGAATTCTGACTCACATGAACACATTAAAACATCACTCTGAACAAAACCCATGAGCCTTATTCTCTTCTAAAAACATTCAAAATTTCTGAATTATGTCTAGTACCAGATTAGCATAGGCTGGTACCGGAATAGGTGGAGCCTTGGTACCGGAATAGACTGGGTATCGGATCATGCTGCTTAAGTGTCAAAGTGATTAGGATCATACATAATCAAGCATTTAATCGAATTAAATCAATAAAACTAAACAAATCATGCTTTAATCATAAGTTACCTCTTATGCACGTGAACAAGGTCATCGAGTGTATTATGGAGGAAATAGTCAATTAGATACACATGGAATAGGTAAAATAGGCTCAGATAGAAGGTAATATAGGCAATTAGAAGTGTCAAAATGGAGACTCAATAGGGATATTACAACAAATGGACAACCCATCACAATGCAAGATAACAGAAACATCGAGATAACCCAAGAAGCATTGCCACCTAAATTTGTTCCAGAATCACAAGTTACTCACATCCTTGGATTATGTTTCAATATTGTAGCACTCCTCAAATTATTTTTATGATGTAATAGGAAAAATCTTGGAGAGATATTTTGCTTAATGTTTCCCTCAAACTAGAAGGTATCTATCAATTGTTATTTTGAACCTGTTTTGTGATGATTCATTTATTTCAATCAATTACATGATACCCTAGTTGCGCATACATATTCCATGCCATAATACTCTTGTAGACATTGAAGTAATCAAGTGGTTACATTGGATTTATGACTTCACTTATCACTTGTTGAGTGGGTGTAGGGTAGGGTAGGATCAAGAGTATCATAGTATTTATTTCCATTGCTATTTTCATAGCAAGGTCTTGACTTATTTTGGTTTCTTGAATAAAAGCCACTAGATATTCTTAGGTTTTGTTGTAGATTAGGATGGCTTATTCTAATTATAGTTTCTTTTTGAATTTTAATTAGGCCTAAAAATAAAAGTTTTCGGAATCGGAAGAAACCAACACCATTTCATCTGGCTCGTCGTGTTGATTCTGGCCATATAATTTTTTTCACAAATGGATGTTGTATGCGAAATATATCGCGTTCTGACCGATTTCCCAAATAGGGAAAAAGTCAAACTAGTCAAATTCAATAGGATGTATTGCTGACATCAGTAGTATGATAGTTGACGTCAGCAAGGACACATGGCAGCACCATGAGGTGATATGTGTCACTCAGTTTTGGCATTTCCGGGCTAAGTTGGACCAGTACGAAATTGACACGTGGTAGTGTATGGATGACACGTGGCAGTCTGTACATGACGTGGCCCAATGACAAGATGACACATGGTAGTACAGATGAAATGTGGCTATAGGGATGTTGACGTGGTAGGGTGACTGGGATGTATGGATTCTTACGTGGCAGGGTGACTGGGTTGTACGGATGCTAATTTGGTAGGGTGACTGGGTTGTACGGCGGTGACATGGCCGCTAACTTTGCATGTTGACTGTACGTTGACTGGGTGTTGACTGGACCATACGATCCAATCATAGGGTGACACATGGCCCAATCAGAGGGTGCCACATGGCATCCCAGATTTTTCCAATGTTAGCTAATGCAAAAATTGTGTTGGCACTCTGCAAGTTTCGAACCCGTGACCTCTGGTTGCGCCAACAGACTACACCAAACTTGTTAACCACCAAAGCACATCTGGGACTTGTTTCAACAAACGGCTAAATATGTATTTGAATTGCAAATTGGCACGGTTTAATGGCTAGCCCCAGTCAGCGGGGGGGGAAACGCTTAGCACATGGCACCCAGCCTGCGACCAAGAGCTAGGAACCTAGGGCTACAATTGTTTGGAGGCGCGTGGAGGGTTAGCACCAGGGCACGTGGACCCATACGACTAGCGTGCCAGCCTAGCTGAAGGACATATGGTAGCCTCCATGTGACCAAGAGCCTGAGAAAAGGGGGTTGAGTGCCTCATTTTTGCCAAATTTGGGTTTTTGACCATATATTATTATTTTTTGTTGATTTTCAGCCTATTTTTAATGAATTTTAGCCATTATTGGGGGATCTGAAACCCGATTTGAGGCCATATCTTAGGAGGAAGTTGGGAGGTTGATAACAAATCCACATCTATATAAACTAGGGGTTCTTAGCAACATTAAGGAGGTTCTGAACAGGAGATTTTTTGAATATTTTGAAAGCCAAAGCCATTTTTATGCAGGGAAGCCATTGAGGAGGGGAACTTTGCGAGCCAATTCTGGAAGCTACACTCAACATTTTTCAGTGTTGTCAGTTGTGTTGGATTCTCAAGGTCAAGCAGAACACATCCAAACCAGTTTGTAATCCTTTTGACATTTTTCTGATGTACTTTTGAAGCATTGAAGAGAAATAAGAAAGCCTCACCCACTGAGACAAAGGCCCCGAGATGTAGGTAATCTTGTCGAACTCCGTTAACAACTTTATTGTTATGGTTTGTTGTTATTTGTGCTTAAATTATGATCTTCATTTCTTTATTATAGCTACTATAATATCTCATTAAGTTCTTCTTCTTTCATTAATTCCTAATTGGTAAATGAACACATGCTTAAAACTTAGCCAAGTCTTTAAAGATCAATTTCAGATCAAGTGGTATCAGAGTAGGTTGACGGTTGGTTTTTGAGTTTTCATGATTACTAGGGAAAAGTTGATTTGTGGTGAAGGCGAGCTTGCAGAAGGGGATCCTGAGATTGGATCAATAAAGAGGACTTCTCAAAGTGATGAAATGGCATTGGAAGAAGGCATGTCTCAAAATGAGATAGAGTTGCAAAATACTTTATTTGCCATGTCTGAGATGGTAAAGATATTATATGATAATTAATTGGAACATAAGAGGCCTTTCCAAGGGGAATCTTCCAAACAAGACAAAATTGAAGAAGGAGACGATCCTCCTAAACCTCCTCCTTCACCTACTTCTTCTCCATCTTCTTCTTCTTCTTCTTCAAGTACAAGTTCCAAATCCACCGCAAGAAAACATTCCCATAAGCATAAACATGATATGCATTTACTTAATCTTGACGTGAAATTTGAATTACCCATGTATGATGGTGAAGTCAATGCTGAGAGGCTTGATAACTGGGTCAGACAGATGGAAGTTTATTGCATTGTGCAACAAATCAAGGATGAGGCAACTCAAATCAAGTTGGCATCACTTTATCTTGTAGGCAGAACACTCATTTGGTGGCAGAGTAAGTTGCAAAATGGCACGCATCAAGTTGGTAATGTATTTCCATCATGGAAAGATTTTGTTTTTGCACTTAGAAAACAATTTTATCCTTTGGGTTATAAAGAGAAGGATTTAATTGAATGGAAAAGTATTAAACTAATAAAGGGACAAGCAGTGCAAGAATACACAGATGAATTTCGTAAGATGGTATTAATGTTAAATATTCCCTTACATACCCAAGAAACTCTTATGAAGTATATAGAAGGTTTACCTGGACATATTCATAACACTGTATTATGTTTGGACCTGCTTATCTTGATGAAGTTTCTATTCAAGAAACATACATTGAATCAGGAAAAACAAGAGTTGGTGTATCAGGGGAATCATCTTCAAGGAAAGAGGACAAAATAAAGGGGAATGGAAAGAAATAAAATTCAGTGACAAGAAAGGAAGAGAAGCTCTCTTGCAAGAATTGCAAGAAAGAAGGGCATGATGATGACCGTTGTTGGCAATTGCACCCAGAGAAGAGACCAAAGTGGTTCAAATAGAGGAAAGGGAGGCAAACACTTGCAACAACAACACAGCCAATAGAATTGCGATATGATTCAGGTTATGAGACTAATATCATAGCAGTTGGTTTGACAGGTAAAATTGGTGATGGATATGATTCTAGAAGTAAATTGTTTCACATAAGGGTGATAATGAAACATACTAAGATCGATATATTGATAGATAGTGGATCTCAATCAAACTTGATTTCAGAGGAAGTGGTTAAATAATTGGGATTAAACACTAACATGCATCATAAACCTTACTCACTTAAATGGATAAGCAACAATCATAAATTTCACATAACAAAGAAATGCAGTTTAAAGTTTGCAATTTCATCAAAGTTTGTGGATGAGGTAGCATTTGATGTGGTGTCACTCAATGAATGTGGAATGGTCTTAGGCATTCCTTATTTGTATGATCGTAAAGAAATCTTCTACAAGGAACAAAATAATATCACTTAAATAAAAAGGGCAATGAATATGTTGTACATGCTCGTGACATAAAAGAAAATCAATCTCTACAAACAATGGAACAATTAAGGAAGGTTTCTTATGCACGAAACACACCTATAATTGTGCCAAGTAAAGAAATTGACATTAAGCATGAAGATGAGATGGTTGTAGAATGGAATTTCAATCATACTTTGCTTCAAGAAAAGCTAATGCCGTATAAGTACTTCAAACATATTAGCTAATCTGCAGTCATATTTCTGATGTTATCGTTGCTAATGTTTTCAACATGGATGGTAGTGGCTTCAGTAAGATGTGAAAGAGTACAAGTGGCTAACAATATGTTGTTAGTTGTCATGGTTTTTTTTCAATTGATTACGATGTGATAGGTGCACAAGACAAAGTTTAAATACAAAGGACAAGTGGGGTGGCCTATCCCGCACTTGATGACTGGTTAATACACTTTTGGAGGACCAAAAGGTCTTAGTGGGGAGGCATGATCCAAAATGGATCAAGGAAGGACTAAAAATCAAATTTATTGGAATCAGACGAAACTAGCTCCATTGCATCCGGATCTTCGTGTTGATTCCGACCATATAATTTTTTTTCACAAATGGACATCATATGTGAACGATATCGCATTCTGACCAATTTCCCAAATAGGCCAAAAGTCAAACTAGTCAAAGTCAATAGGTCATATTTTTTACGTCAGTAGTACGATAGGTGATGTCAGCATGACATCATGATGACATAAGCAAGGACATGTGGCAACACCAAGAGGTGACATGTGTCACTCAGTTTTGGAATTTTTGGGATGATTTGGACCAGTATGGAATTGACACATGGTAGCGTACAGATGACACGTGGTAGTCCGTACATGACGTATCCCAATGGCAGGCTAACACATGGAAGTATGGATGATATGTGGTTGTATAGATGTTGACATGGCAAGGTGACTGGTTTGTACAGATGCTAACATGGAAGGGTGACTGGGTTGTATGGTGGTGACATGGCAGTTGACTGTGCATGTTGATTGTACGTTGACTGGATCATACGGTCCAATCATAGGGTGACACATGGCCCAATCAAAGGGTGCCACATGGCACCTCAGATTTTTCCAATGTTGGCTAAGGAAAAAATTTAGTTGGCACTCCACAAGTTTCGAACTCGTGACCTCTGGTTGCACCAACGGACTACACCAAACCCACTAATCACCAAAGCATGTGTGGGACTTGTTTCAACAAACGGCCAAATATGTATTTGAATTGCAAATTGGTGCAATTTAAGGGTTAGACCTGGTCGGCGAGGGGGGGAAGCGCTTAGCACATGGCACCCATCCCGCGACCAGAATCTAGGAACCTAAGGCTACAATTGTTTGGAGGCACGTGGAGGGTTAGCACCAAGGCACGTGGAGCCATACGACCAGTGCATCAAAGACCAAGGGATAAAGACCAGTGCTCTAGCCCAACCCGAGGCCATATGGTAGCCTCCATGTGACCAGGATCCTAGGAGAAGGGGGTTGCATGCCTGCAGTTTTTCTAAATTTGGATTTTTGACCATATACTATATTTTTTTGTTGATTTTCAGCCTATTTTTAATGGATTTTAGCCATTATTGGGGGATCTGGAGCCTGATTTGAGGCCAGATCTTGGGAGGAAGTTGGGAGGTCGATGCCAACTCCACATATATATAAACCAGGGGTTCTTGGCATAATTAAGGAGGTTCAGAATAGGATAATTGTTGAATATTTTGAAAGCCAGAGCCATTTTTATGAAGGGAAGCCATTGAGGAGGAGAACTTTGTGGGCCAATTCCGGGAGCTACACTCAACCTTTTTCAGTGTCGTCAGTTGTGTTGGATTATTGAGGTCAAAAATAACACAAAAAGACTATTTTGTAATCTTTTTGACATTTTTTTGATGTACTTTTGAATCATTGAAGAGAAATAAGAAAGCTTCACCCACAGAGACAAAGGCCCAGAGACATAGGCAATCTTGTCAAACTTCGTTAACAACTTTGTTGTTATGGCTTATTGTTCTTTGTACTTACATTCTAATATGAATTTCTTTATTATGGATACTATAATATCTCATTAAGTTCTTCTTCTTTCATTAAGTTCTTTTTCTTTCATTAATTCCTAATTGGTAAATGAACACATGCTTAAAACTTAGCCAAGTCCTTAAAGATCAATTTCGGATCAACTAGGGAAAAAATAAAAATGCACTACCTCAAGGAAAATAATTGATCATCATATTCAAGGTCACCTCCTGCTCAAAAGGGAACTTCCATTGGCCAGAGAACATTGAAGGTAGTTGACTCCACTTTTCTACTAAGATATTGGCAATAAGAAATTGGTAATATTCAAAGTTGGACCTAAAGCATTCAATTAGGTATGGTTCCTCATTTAGTCAAATCGTTTCCTTTTGGCTTAGTGTTTCAGGTGAACCTGAATATAGCCTTAGTTTTTGTTTTATGTCACAAGATCCCTACAAGTGTGTTTTCTGGGAGGAAATTATCTTATTCAAACTTGCTTCTAAGCCATATTTTTCTAATTAGATAAAATTTCTATCTGAAAATGGTTAACAAAAAAATTTGTATCATTGGTTGTTGGTTTTATTGATTATATTTAGCACATCATGTTTGACTTGGAATAGTCTTATTTTTGTAAACACCTATGTGTAGACCTCAATCATTGGATATTTTACTCACTTGAAGAGGAAGATGCAGCTTGAGAAAAGAAAATGCCTCAAAAATTTTGACATATCCGTAGACACATCGTAGAAACATTACTCATAGATCTTTTTTGGATTCTACTTTCAATTCTCTGCACGTGATTATCTTGAGCCCTTTCATTTCTAAAAATTTTGGTTAAAATAAATCTTGTGTCCTGAATTATTTTCCTATGTAGGTATAAGTGTCCAGTGGATATCACATGCTTGATTCAAACTGGTGATGAGGTGGGCATGTTCATGATTCATAATAGGTTTTAGGACTTGGAGATTCAGAGTGTGAGAACAGATTTCAAAATCCTTAGAATATTGCAAGGCTAATGAAAAGCCACTAGAGAAGTAGCAAAGGAAGCTCTTTCCAATCCCTTACTTCTTGAAGCACAAGGTTACAAGGATGATCTAGAAAGATAATTTTTATTTAGCTAAGTGCATCAAATATACAAATAAAAAGGCATAATTTTTATTTATCCAAGTGCATCAAATATACAAATAAAATCCCAATAGTTAGAATTCATCCCCTATCATGCTAAAGTAATTAGATAAATAAATAAGGCCACTACTTTCCCATACATTGGATGTTAAGAATATACTAAATAAATCGGGAAGGACTAGGAAATAAAGATCAATTAGATTAGGGGATGTGCATGTTGAAACACACACTAACACTAACGGGGGGGGGTGAATCAATGTCTTGAAATTTTGGACAATTCTCACACTTTCTCAGATTACTTAAATTAGTGAATAACATATATGTATTTCAATTACTTATTCAGAAATATATATAACAGTTATAAAAACACGAACTGTATAAAGAAGAATAAATATCATATATTCATTAAACTTGAATAAGTACATATGATACCAATCATCAAGTTATTCAACACCAACTGAATAAGAGAGATCCAACTCTTAGATACAAGACCCAGCTTGTAGTTCTCAGATCCAAATGAGAAGTGAGGAATCCAACCCTCATAACAAGACCCAACTTGTAAAAAGGAACCAACCTGATAAAGAATGAACCTTCATTCAATCCATTGTATTTATATGTTATCCATCGAGATACATATTTTTCCAACACAATATTTTGTTTATATAGCCATTCAAAAGGTGTATGACATTGAAACAATGTGTCTTTCAATGCACCTCTTCATTACAGCAATAATAATGTTATTTTAATAATAACATTCTTCCTTTATTGTTATTCATAATCATTCATATCATGTTTATTCGCCCATTGATTAAGTAATTAGTTCTTCATTCTCCCTTTTTATTTTCATGTTTCACAATACATGGGAAAATACCATGGGTTTTTAAACCAAGGGAAAATACCATTTAATTTTTTGACTTTTTACATAAATTCATTTTTTTTTCCTTTTAATCTTTTAGTACACATTTTCATGTAACTTATTTTGAATTTACTTTTTACATAAAGTTACATTTTTCATTATTTTACTTTCATATTTATTTTTAGGTGAAAATTCATTTCCATTTAACTTTTTCATCTTTTGTATCTATACTACATATATTAATGTTAATATTCTACATTAATATTAACCTTTATATTAATATTCTCCATTAATATTTAATATCCATATATAGCCTGAGTGGGCCTAATGGTTAAGAACATGTGTTTCCTCTTAAGAGGTCACAAGTTCAAATCCAGAGGGGGGTAGGGTATGTATACCTCTGTAGACTTTACCAGTCAAATCGTTGGGCAGAGGGGGGTGCCTTGTCCTACAAACAAGGGGGTCTCATACACCAATTTGGTGTGGCTTGGACATGAGCTTAAAAATAGATTATTATTATTATTATTTTTATTATATTTATTATTCTCCATTAATATTAACATTTATATTAATATTCCCCATTAATATTTAATTCATTTATATTTATATTAATACTCTCCATTAATATTTAATTCAATTTATCATATTGTAGCTTTCACATCTACCCTTCTTTTCTATATCAATCCCTTTCCCATTTGATCACATTTATGGATCAAATCCTTATTTCGATCATCAACCAATTCGTGTGAATTCTTTCTTGATCCTTCTCTATAGATTCTTCCTCTGTGAATTAGCTTCCTCTGCAATTCCTTTGATTCCATCATCTGGTTGCTTCGACCTCCATTATAGACTATATCTAGCATTTATGATAAACTCCTATATTCAAGTCCTCAAAGTCCTTTCACTAGGTCCCTGTCTTCATATGGCCATGAACTATAACCAAGTGCTTCTCCAAAAGTGCTTACTCTTCAAATTGTGCTAACTTCATCCAAGCGCTCATTAGGTTCCATATAATCAATGACTATGTCCTTAGATTTTTTCCTTATCCCTAATCACACACGCTTCCTGTTGGAGAAATTTCTATTTTCGGCACACTAGTTCAGTGGGAGTTAACTGACTAGTTCTACTTTAGACTTTCTAATCTTAGACCATCACTATTATGCATGCATTCCTAATTATAGGATGTCATTGCCTATATGAGTGAAGATCACTCACTCATTGATCATATCATAATAGACATTGATTATCATTATTCATTATGTATCTCTCTTCCTTTTCTTGAAAAGCTTTGCTTGTGTATAATTTAGCTAGGTCTCCTATGCAGGTTTCCATGAAACATTGATATGGTATGAGAGTCGAGATTCTTGAAGCAACCCAGAAAAGCCAGAGAAGAGCCAAAGGGGATTTGAGTAAACCTAGTTTCCTCCATCATCGCGGCCTATCCCTATAGAAAGGTGTGACGATTGGAATCATCGCAGCCTATCCCTATCGAAGGGTGCGGCGATCACACCCAGACTTAAGAAAAAATCTTTTTTCAGGCATCGTCGCGACCTATACACAGCCAAGGTGCGACGTCATCGCATTGTGTTCTTCATCTAGGGTGCGATGATTCAGTTTTTGAAAATCGTCGCATTGTTTCCTTCACTAGGTTGCAACGATTCAGCATCGTCGCACTTTATCCTTCTCTAGGGTGCAACGATTCAGCAGCCCTCCAAAAATTGGTTTTCTACAGTAAAATAGACATATCTCGAAATCCTCGATCTGGGTCAGGCTGAAATTTTGACCAGATACGTATAACATAGGGATACTTATGCTCACCAAAAATATCCAAAACCCACATCATACTTTAGGAGATATAGTTTTTCTATCATATCTATAGCTTCCATAGAACCGTTCGTCATGTCTCGGAATCCACGATCTGGGTTTTCAAGATCTTTTCAGAGTCAATAGCAGGGATGGAGAAGATGCAACTTATTCAATAAATTATGGTGATAATACTCACACCATACAACTATTTTTAATGGAATCTGAAGGCCTCATTCCAACTCAAAAGAAAAGAATTGTATAATTTGACGATGGCGACAGAAACAGAACCTACATCAATGCTTGAGAAGACCATATAGGAGAACCGTAAGGATGAGGCCACAAAACTACTTCTTGATTTAATCTCCATTGATTTATGGTTTCATGTTGTTGCATGCAAGACTCCAAACGAGATCTGGACCACTTTTGAAGGACTCTTTGGAAAGTAGGATGAGATGTGAGGTCGTATGCTTGAATCTACACAAGAGAAATAGCTTATTCTAACAATATTGGCCAAGCTAGGACCAGAATACGTTATATATGTCTCCAATTTATATTATGGAAGATGTATTTTTGGAACAAATTGGAAAATGCCTACATTGTCTCAGTTCATTGAGTCTCTTACACAAGAGCAGACAAAACTCATTCAGATGGGCCTAATCAAGGATCCCAAAGAACATGCACTCACCATGCATGATGGAAAAGGATCATCCAAACATAATGGGAAGGATAAACAAAACGAGGAGGGATATTCCAAACCCTTTAATGATTCTTCAAGTTCCAAAGATTCTTCAAATTCTAAGAAGAAGAAGAAGGAAAAGCATTGCCAAAAATTCCAATAATAATTTTGCCTCAGGAAACGTGTCACATGCCTTGGGAAATGTGTCTCATATTTAGGTGGTTTTTTGACACATGGTTTTTGCTGATGGTTTTCTATTTTTGATTAAGGAATTAGGGTTGTGGACTAATCCATGTCATTGGGTTAGGGTTTTATATGGCGTTGGCTCCTATATGTATATTGTATTGTAAACAATGTATTACACATAAATGAATATAGAATATGATGGTTTGCCTGGTTTGGGTTTCCAGGGGAAACATCTCTATCTAATGTTTGTATTTGTCATTGTATATTTTCTGTTCTTTTACTGAATATCTGTTTACAATAGATATAGTACAAGATTAAAATCTACAAAATTAAGCAGTCACAGGATAACATTGAGTTGGTCTACCTGAGTTTACAGACCAGCCAAGGTTTGGTCACTCATCGTGACGAGTTGATAGAGCAGTTGCAGGCTAGATTGACCCTAAAAGAGAACACCACAATAGATATTTCGGACTTCAAAACTCAAGCATCAAAAATCGATGACAGGTTGGAAGTTGCTCAACAAGAAATATATCAAAAATTTTATGCTATTCAGAAATTATATCAAGCAGTATACCCACTCCACCTTTCACCCTTCAACTGTCATTTACCCTACCTATCCCTACCACCTGCATTCTTGCATCCCACCTGCTTATTGGACATGTGTTCCTCCATCATTATTTTCGTGAACAGTTTCTCTTCCCTATAACCGTTAACCATCCCATAACGAGCCAACGCTAAGCTATTCATCTAATTATCCCCCCCACCGTGTCTTCAACTGCAATTCCTCATCCTAGTGAATGCATCCAAAGGGACATATGGAAACAAGATCAAATGGAGAATATAGTAAGCCGAATGATTGTGGTGGCCTTAATGGACATGTGTACCCGGCTCAAAGATCAAAGGAAAACGAGTGCATCTACAAGAAGACGAAGAGACAGAGGAAGTGCCAGAAAAACTCAACAATATTTGCATGTTGTTATTTTATTCGGATGTATTCCATTTTTAGTCATATATTGTGAGAATTCCAACAGTTTTCAGTTGTGACAAATTTTGTATAAATAGATAGATTTAAGATCTATTCCGGGATTATTTTTTCTGAATGTAAAAGAGAAACTCTTTTGAGTACTAATAAAAGTGCAGACAAATATTCTAAGTTTCATTCAATTTGAGTTATGTGTTCCCTCTATGTTTCCATTTATCTGAATTTCTTTTTGTAATTCTTGAAGAGTGATTGATTGCAATTTAGTACTACATCTATTATGATCATATTATATCAACGGTTCATTCAATAACAGCTTTTCCTCTGTTATTACTGTGAGTAAAACAAGACATGTGATCTGTGTTNTATTCGGATGTATTCCATTTTTAGTCATATATTGTGAGAATTCCAACAGTTTTCAGTTGTGACAAATTTTGTATAAATAGATAGATTTAAGATCTATTCCAGGATTATTTTTTCTGAATGTAAAAGATAAACTCTTTTAAGTATTAATAAAAGTGCAGACAAATATTCTAAGTTTCATTCAATTTGAGTTATGTGTTCCCTCTGTGTTTCCATTTATGTGAATTTCTTTTTGTAATTCTTGAAGAGTGATTGATTGCAATTTAGTACTACATCTATTATGATCATATTATATCAGCGGTTCATTCAATAATAACTTTTCCTCTGTTATTACTGTGAGTAAAATAAGACATGTGATCTATGTGAATTACTGCATTTTTATATCCTATTCAAGGGTGCATCTTCTACTGTTCTTCTATTGTAAACAAGGTGAGACTTATCTGTAATTGATACCTAACTTTGTTTTAACAGTTTTGTAAATATTTCTACATCATTTTACAGTATAATTGTGACTTAGATAACAAGATACAGCCTCTGTAATGGCTTATTATTAATTTCATTTAAAGATTATTTATGAGAAAAATGAAGGTAGAAAAAGCACTCATAAAAAATTTCATTTAAAAACTTTGATGCCTGAAATTATTCTTTGAACCTTAGAATCAATATCAGGAACAACATCTTTTTGACGTCGTTGTCGAGGATGAAGAAATGAAATCATTTTCCTTGGGAGAACGACAAGGTAAATTTTGGTCTTTGACGATGAACAAAGATTGAATAAGTGAATAAGGCTTACTTCATCTTTCACCTGGTGACTCCACCATAGAAAAAACTGGCATTCGGTCTAAAGAATACCAAGAAAAACCCAGACAAAAGTAGACTATGCCAGTTTTGGATCCCAAAAATTTGTTGAAACCAAAGGGATATCTCAGACAAACTTTTGCATCATCAGGTAAGGTCCATCAAACTAAAATTACGCAAGTTAATGCTAAGATTCTTGTTGAAGAACTAACTCTTAAAGAAATTTTTAAATAAGGTCATTCTTTAGAAGAATCTACGAGTAAACCTGAAATTAAGCTTGAAACTCCAAAGGTAATTATTCATGAAATAAAATTTGAGACTGACCATACCATGCATTTTTCATTGATAGATACTTTTACTAGTGAGAACAAAGGATCCATTTCAATACTCATTATCATTAGTACTCATTCGATTCTTTCTATCCCTGAAGAAAAATTTTATGTTTCTAAAAATCCCGAAGATTATTTTTTGTACTCAGATCCATCCCCCATTTCTTATCCTATCTATACAACAGGTAAACCTAAGGAGTCGAGCCCAATTTTTCATTTTCCCCCTCATATAGATCTTTCGTCTTCTCATGATCACTTTCCCAAACTTCATTCACAACATCTCGAAGTAGTCGAAAGATCAGTAGATCAGTCATTCGAAGTTTTTAAAATATCCTATTTAGCCCTTGAATTTCGTCTCCTAGACTTTCAATGGCTGGTGCTGGAGGTGTCAGAGGTGTAGGGGCTGGTGGAAAAGCTCAACCCCTAGGATATTTTCCAAGTTCGTCGTTATATATGATCCCTTAGTCCTTCCTATTGTCCTACATGACTTACCCAAAAATTACATGAAGAGCCTCCCTAAGTTCACGGGAGAAGGGGGTCTAACAGAAATAGAACATATAGCCTTTTCGATCAATTTGTGGATATTCTTGGCATTGAGAATGAGGACTTTACATGAGACTATTAGTACATACTTTTGAAGTACATGTAAGAACTTGGTTCAATGTACTTCTAGTAGGTTCTATACGATCATATAATGATATGGAAACTTCCTTCCTAAGGCAGTGGGGTGAGAAAAAGGACCATCTATATTACCTAACCGAATTTGGAGCCTTAAGAAAGAAAACTTTTGAATCAGTCCTAGAATTTATCCAAATATTTAATAAGATTTATCAAAAAATCCTAGTTGAAGTTAAACCTTCTCAACCAGCTGCAAAATTCACTTTTGCAGGGGAATTTGATTCTGATTTCGCTCTACTATTGAGGGAAAGAATATCCACTACTTTAGCGGGGATGCAAGATGATGCTATAGAATTGAATCCAATATGATGGCATCCGGGAAGTTGAAAACCAAAGTTGAGATGGGAACAAGAGAACCCAGGCATTTTAAAGAACATATAGGGCCCTCTAGATCTGGAAAGTCCGTAGAGGAAAAAATGGATGAGATGGCCAAAATTATTAAAGATTTGTCGAACAAAATTTTCAAGATGAAAATACAGCAGGCCAAACCTGATCCATACGTTAGGAATCAATTCAGGAGAAACCCTAATCCTCAAATACAACGGAGGAAAATAAAAAATGAGGA
>JASDQU010306864.1:107456-118499 GCA_032191745.1 Picea mariana | reverse complement strand
GGGGGATGGGGGGGGGGGTATTGGACCATCATAGGGGAAGAGAAAGCCAATTGATCTGCCATCGAGCGGATTGCTTTGTCATGTTCCAATTGTTTTGTGAGTGAGTGATCCTGTCGTTGTTGTCATGAGTTGATTGTTACTATGATCGGTATGCTAAATATTATCGTATATACACGTGTATGACATATCTTGGAGAGATTATTTGAAGAGGCAGGTTGTCAGGCCCATGGAACATTGGACTCAAGAGGCAGGTTTTCGAGCCCATGGAAGATCACATTCTCTCCAGGTGAGAGAATTGCTAGGAATTATTTCTTGAGGTGCTAAACTGCAATGACGGGGCTCTGAGACTTTATGTTAAACTTGTTGTTGAAGCCCTAGAAGGGAAGTGAGGTAGCCAAGGGACGGTTGAGCAGAGAAGGGGCACACTTCCTGGGGTGAGACATGCATGTGTGGAATGAGAGACTGTAGGTTGTCAGTGTGAACTGGCATCTGTGACAAACCCTGTAATTGAGGCACCTGTGTATGAGCCACCTATGACCAAGTTCCTGTAGAGTGAGATACTTTATCCTGGTTGGGAACCCTTTCCCAAGTGGAATTTAGCCCCAGCTTGGGGGTGACCCACTGTTGAGATTTATGTACAGTGCGGTCTACAGCTAGGAGGAATGTGGAAGGTTTGCCCATAGTTGGTGTCTTTTATTCCAAAAGATAATTTCCAATTGTGTGTTAAATCATGTTTGCAAATTATATTTATGTAATTATTGTCATGGGTTTATGTTATTCGTGTTGTCCTTATAATTATGTTATGAATTGTATATCATCTATTTAGAAATGTATGCAATCATGCATTGTAGAGTTTCTATATGTTTAAATTAAGAACAGAGTTGTGTCAGAGAAATTCAAGTGGAATTGCTGGCAAATTGGTATGAGAGTTGATGAGCAGGAGAGTTTTAAGTGACATTACCCAACGGGTGGCTGGGGGTGTTACAATACGGTATCAGAGCCCAGTTTACAACATTGAGCCTAGATGGACCGAGTTAACATCATGTCAAATCAATTTTCGCAGAGAATTGAATGCGAAAGTGACTGAATTTTCGATTACAGTGCGTCCATGATGGAAAATTGAGGCACTTGAGAGGAATTGGAAAAAGCCCCAATTTTAATTGCTAAGTTCATGATGGATTTGGGAAATTTCACACCAAAAATGTCAACCAATGACATACTCAAGATCTGTTGTGTAGAGGTTGAATTTAAGTATGCAAGAGTAAAATTGAACAAATTTCATGAATGCAAAACGTCCATGGTGGAAATTGGTTGAGAATAGGAAAAAAGTCCCAATTTCTGCAGCGAAAACTATGGAAAAATCAGTTAAGTTTTGAGAGCAGTGTGCGCACTAAGTAGAAATGATGCGCAGGAGGATAAGGTGCGCAGGTGTGCGCACTAAAAATTGAGTACTGCACTGCATGGAGTCAGTGGTGTGGAGAAAAGATGTTGCGCAAGTATGCACATTAAATATTCAATGTTGCACAAAAATTAAGGATGCACAAGGAATATGCACTAAAGTGTGGCATTGCATCATGTATAACATGTGGCATGTGAAGTATATAGATGCATGGTAAAACACACTACGTTTTTCTTTGCAATATGCAAGCTTGTGTCATAGTGTGATGCACATGATGTGTGCTTGGAATATTGGCAAAATGCAGTTGAATTGTTGGTGCGCGTGAAACTTTGGTATGATTGTGCGAGCATAATCATGTGACTCGAAGGTATAATTACTGATGCACAAATGAAAACACTTAACCATGAAATATTTTGGTGTAGTGTTGGTAATATGCGCAGAGATTGGCGTGTAATAAAAAATATGCACACTGGATAGTGGTGCGCAGTGCATGCGCTACATGTTTTAGCGTTGCGTATGTAAATATGCGCAGGCTAAATATGAAGTACAATTGTGCACGTGAGGTTGACTGAGTGGTTAACTTCCTAAGAAATAAGAAGAAGAATTATGAATGTTGTATGAAAGCATAATTGTACATCATGTCATGATTTGATTAAAATTGTCTAGCCTAACAAATTTTGTCGGCTGCACATTTTGCAAAGCCAACAACATTAGATCAAGCAGGATCAACACAAGTTTAGAATCATGGAAGATGTGTAGGGGATTTTCAATCATGAAGAAGAGAACAAAGAAATGTATGTCCATATAGGTATTGAAGGTACAAATTCCAATGGACATGGAGAAGGTAAGGAAGAAAACATGAACTTGATGGAAACCATAAAGAGTTTGCAGAGGGATGTCTCGAGTCATAAAGATGACAAGGAGAGGCTTATGAAAGTCAAGGAATTGCAGGAAGACTTCAACATTAAGTTTATGCAGAGCTTGAATATAATTGAGAAGAAGATGGAAAAGTAGACCGAGTCAAGCATATTAGGAAGCTATAGGTCCCATGATAAGAGGGGAAGAGCAACACACATCAGAAGTACTGGTAGACAACACCATCATTCTCCAAGACATTCCACTAGGAGAGCACACTGTAGCTCAAGTCATGTCAAGAAACCTAAGAAGACTGGGGTGGATGAACTACGGGGGGAAATGAACAAAATCAAGCCTCCTACATTTGATGGTGAACACAAGAAGGATGAGGATGCAAAAACTTGGCTGCTAAATATGAGAAAGTATTTTCAATTGCATAATTACTCGTCCAACGTAGAAGGAAGAATTGTTATTTACCATCTTAAGGGAAAAGCATCAATGTGGTGGGACCTATTGGCACTCCGTAAATCTATTCGGTTGATAAACAAACGATGAAGGTAACTTTTTCAACCAACTTTGAGACCTGAAACTAGCCTTTCGGATCTGGAGAGGGCTCTCTCGGGAATGGTGCGGTCTCCGCGCAGGATCTAACCTTGGAAACAATGGCTATATTTAAACACCTTTAATATAATGGGTCCTGGTTATATTGGAGCAAGAAAGTAAGACTTGGGCTATGGAGTCGATTTGAGGAAATGATAGAGATAAATGACTCAGTGACTGGACTTGAGAGGATAAGGCTAGGAGAGCAACAGTTTTCAATGTAAAACCATAATGTGTGGCGTGAGAAAATATAGGAAGTAACTCAGGAGCACCGCTGCAAGCGAATTCGAAGTTAGTTTTAGAGGAAAACGTTTTGTCTGTGCGAACAAGGGGCGTTGTATAGCGAATCCACGGGTTCGAAATTTCATTCTGAAATAGACAGAAAAGATATGAAATAAAGATAACAGGAAGCACATACGTAAAGAAAGAAGCACAATACATCCAACTGTTACAACTAGAATCTTTTCATCAAGTCACATGACCTTTGCATTAAATTTCGGTCAAAAACTCAGATTACATACAATAGTTGTCGTCTACCAAATTTGTCAACCAATCCCTTTTACATGAAAATGATCCCCATATATAGAAAACTAATGTCACCCTTGGTTGTTAGGGTCGAGCTACTCTCTCCTAGAATCATGGATCCGTTTTCTTTGAAAGAGAACAATAACTTCAACGGATCACTAAAAATAGAAAACCCGACTTTGACAAATCATAATCGTAACTGAAATATTCTTTACAATAATTGATCATGATCAGAATTTGACCAAATGGTTTTGATGAGTCATCCTGTGCACTGTTGGGCACTTTGTCACCCCTGCACAACAAGTCTGCTACGCAACAGTAACCTACAGCAAAAAACGTAGTGGATTTGCGCAACAAACTGGGAAAATAGGCATTAAAGATGACATCATATCTCACTAATAAAAAACTATTTTTAGAAACTGAGAGAGGTTTTTGTATTTAAGCTTGTTATAAAGAAAAAAGTCTCTTGATTTCTTGAAATTCGCCTCCAGCTGGATGGAATACGTATTGCAAAAACATGTCTCGGATAGGAAATCATGAAAACTAAAAAATAGGGCTCAAATATTCCTTTGAATCTCCCAATCCATGACACATTTTGCAAATATGAGAGAGGTTTTTATTATTTGGCTTGTCCTAGACAAAAACCTCTCAAGGATTTTCAAAATCCTTCTCTAGTTGGTTAGAAATTGACCTTGAAGTTGACCAATAAACTAGAAATTTACGCAGTGCGACCTGTAGCCTATGTGCTAGAAAAATCCACCGCGTGACAGAATCCATTGCGCGACAACATCCTATGCGTGACAGAATCCATTGCGTGACAACATCCTATGCACGATGAAATCCACTGCGTGACAGAATCCACTGCGCGACAGAAATCCACTGCGCGACAGAAATCCACTGCGTGACAGAAATCCACTGCGTGACAGAAATCCACTGCGTGACGAAATCCACTACGCGACAACATCCTATGCACGACAGAATCCACTGCGCGACAGAAATCCACTGCGCGACGAAATCCACTGCGTGACAAAATCCACTGTGTGAAAGAATCCTTTGCACGGTGAAGTGGTCCGCCCAACGCGTAGCGAATTTTGCAGTGCATAGTTGCAAATGGAAATGGAACAAATAAATGATAAGCTTCCTTTTGAAACTGACCCTTGGAGATGTTAGATGATGCCAGTCATAAAAAAAATATGGGTGCTAACATGCATGACTTTGCAAAATTGTTGACAAACCCCTAACCTTAGCCATGAAAATCATGGTGCTACAACTGGCTCCAACGAGGATGTTATCCTCCCTGTGAGGTAGCAAAGAATAGTAGACCAGGTGCCAATCCATTGGGCTTCTCCCAAACTCAACTTTCCAACTGTAACTTGTGACCTGCATCTGCTGAAAACCCAAAACTATATATGCTCCAAACTGAAATATGAAACTAAGCTAAAAATGAAGACTGCGAATTGCTAAAAGAAATGCTCGTAGTACCGAGCTTATTCGCACTCCTACCTACCCTAACTGCTGAAAAATATGTCAATCAAGTGAAATCAAAATGCCAATGCAACCATGCAAGCACTTTATCCACTTTTTGCTTTCTTTGCACATGCTTGCTCCAAAGCCTTTTTACTGATAAGTCATTCAAAAATTCATCTATAAATTCAAATCCCAAAAAATCAAAAACATTGAGACTGTTTTTCGCCTCCAACAAAAATGCAAATGGATCCTTCAGAACGTGCATAAAACAGCAATCATGTTTCACCCCTTCCACTTCATCCTTGTTTTCATGTAATTCAACCTGTTGATTACCACAAAAAGGCCGAAAAGTATGTTGAGACTGCTAGGAATAACAATATTCTAAATAAGAAGATAGTGTTGGCTGAAATGAAACCCCTAGTGGCGAGCAATCCATATCTAACACTGATGTTGATTGACCATCATATTTATTTCCAAGCTGATAGTTGATCACAGGCTGCAAATCTAAACTGAAATACCCTTCCATGTAATCAACAACAGGGTCATTAAAGGTTGTTGGTCCTCTTTACTGATAACAATTTTCTCATGTAGAATACGTCACTTTGAATGCAGTCAGACTTCAGTGCTTCCTCTATTATCTCATGATCTGCTTTCAACAATTCAAAGGAAGAAAAGCATAATGGAAGATAACTTCATTGGCAAGTCCACTGCTTTCTTCATATTCAACATTATGCCTAGAGAATTTTGGATTTGAAACATTATGAACATTTTTCTTCAGCAATTTGAAAGACGCAAAACACAATGGCAAAGTTCTTTCACCTAATTCAAAACTTTCTTCATTTTCTTCACTGTTGCCATATGCATATTTGCCAATTTCTTTGGGTTGCTGAAAACAATCATTTTCAGATTCATCTTCGACTATTGGCTGCAATTTTGAACTGATAAAACCTTCCATATAACAAACAACAAGGTCATTAAACATATGAGAAGATTGTTGCAATTTCTTGTCAATTTTTTCCCATGAATCAGTGTGATTTTTCATCAGCACACATTCCTCTGCCTCAGTGATGATTTTTAAATTTTATTTCAACAACTTAAACGAAGCAAAGCATAAAGATAAAGAATTCCCTTCAGTTGATTTGATACTTTCTTCAAATTCTTCTTTGTAGCTGTGATATGTAGGTTGATTGCTCTCGTTACACTGCTCAAAAGGAACATTTTTTGATAGAGAATGTGCAACTGGTTGTTCTAGGAAGTTAACATCATAACCATCATCATATTCATCATATATAGGAAAGTCAACAACATCTGCAATGTCATCCAACAAGAAAAAGTTTGGGACATCAACTTGCTCTTCAACAAGCTGACTTGCAAATTTATTTTCTTGACTGTCTAAAAATGAATACATAAAACAATCAGCTCCATGTTCATCATGGGATGGATCAGAAGCTAAATTAGGACCTTCTTTTTCAATAAGTGGAATATAATCCTTTGCAAAATCCTTTGCATTTAAAGCTTCAAGAGGACATATGATATTATTAACCCTCTTCTCAAGATTTAAATCAACTGTTCTTTGTTCATATTCATTGTCATCTTCTTTAGCATCCAAATCCTCATTTTGAATTTCTTTACATGCTTGAATATTGTCTTCAACTTCCTGAGCATTGTTGAACATCTGTTGCAAAGACATAGGCCTCCTCTCCGTCAAAAGAAAAGACAAGTCTGATTGAAAGTTTGTTACATAATGGAGCATGACAACAACTTTTGGAGGTTGGACTTCTTTAGGCAGTTTATAATAAAGACTAACAAACCTCCTACTAAAATTTGAGATGGTTTCATCTTTCATTCTTCTCATGGCATAAAACTCTGAAAGGAGTAGATCCCATGACTTTCTCTCACCCCAAAATCTACGGAAAGCTTCCCTCAGTTCATCCCATGAGCTAATTGACTGAGGCTGCAAATGTTTGAACCATGCTTTGGCATCTCCTTGTAAGGACTGAGAAAAGGCCCTCATAGACACATCATCATGTTCAATCTAAAAAAGATCTATAAAATGCTCAAAGATTTGAATATGTTTTTCAGCTGAATGTCCATCGAGCTCTCCATTGAACCTAGGAAGGTACTTATAATGTTTCAGAGGAAAGTCATGAAGGATGGATGGCAATTTAAGAGGACTGTATCTTTCTTGAATCTTGGAGGGTACATGATTAATAACATAAGGTACAAGCTCAACTTTGGTTTCATTAAGCTCACAAGAGTGATCATGAACATCATATGGTAAAGAGGAAGGAGCTTGGTGAATATCGGCTATACAAGAAGGAGGTATACCTACAATTTGCAATGAAGGATATACAAGGGTAGATCTCTGAATTTCATTTGAATGCAGTAAGTGAAGAAATATTCTTTTGAAAAGCTCAGGAAAGGACAAGAAGATATTGATAAAACAGAAAAGTAATTCTTGAACTAAACTTAAGCTTGAGTAACTTATTTTTCCACACCGCTCTTCCATATCTCTATCAACATGTCTCATTCACCAGTGGAGTCTTTGAATCGCATTTGAAGCTTGATTAGAGTCACCATGAAAACTTTAACTTTGGATTTTTCTGCCAGTGGAATCACCTTCGATTGATTTTTTGATGTGTGGAGTCGCCAGAGCAGAAATACAACCAATATGTGCCTAAGTGTCTGTTACTCTCAGACCTCAGAACTCAACCATGTTGTTCTTTCCCAGGGAAAAATTTCAATTTTGTCCCCAACAATGGCGCCAGAATGTTAGCACTCCACAAATCTGTTCGGTTGATAAAAAGACGATGAAGGTAACTTTTTCAATCAACTTTGAGACCCAAAACTAGCCTTTCGGATCTGGAGAGGGCTCTCTCAAGAATGACATGGTCTCTGTGTAGGATCTGACCTTGGAAACAATGGCTAGACTTAAACACCTTTAATATAATGGGTCCTGGTTATATTGGAGCAAGAAAGTAAGACTTGGGCTATGGAGTCGATTTGAGGAAATGACAGAGATAAATGACTCAGTGACCGGACTTGAGAGGATAAGGCTAGGAGAGCAACAATTTTCAGTGTAAAACCATAATGTGTGGTGTGAGAAAATATAGGAAGTAACTCAGGAGTGCCACTGCGAGCGAATTCAGAGTTAGCTTTAGAGGAAAATGTTTTGTCTAAGTGGTGCGAACAAGGGGCGTTGTATAGAGAATCCACGGGTTCAAAATTTTGTTCTGAAATAGACATAAAATATATGTAATAAATATAACAGGAAGCACATACGTAAATAAAGAAGCACAATACATCCAACTATTACAACTAGAATCTTTTCATCAAGTCATAGGACCTTTGCATTAAATTTCGGTTAAAAACTCAGATTACATACAATAGCCGTTGTCTACCAAATTTCCCAACCAACCCATTTTACATGAAAATGATCCCCATATATAGAAAAATAATGTCACCCTTGGCTGTTAGGGTCAAGCTACTCTCTCCTAGAATCATGGATCTGTTTTCTTTGAAAGAGAACAATAACTTCAACAGATTCACTAAAAATAGAAAACCTGACTTTGACAAATCATAATCGTAACCGAAATATTCTTTACAATCATTGATCATGATAAGAATTTGACCATATGGTTGTGATGAGTCGTCTTGTGCATTGTTGGGCACTCTATCACCCTTGCACAACAAGTCTGCTACGCAACAGTAACCTACAACAAAAAACATAGTGGATTCGCGCAACAAACTGGGAAAATAGGCGTTAAAGATGACATCATATATCACTAATAAAAAACTATATTTAGAAATTGAGAGAGGTTTTTGTAGTTAAGTTCGTTATAAAGAAAATCCTCTCTCGGTTTCTTGAAATTCGTCTCCAGCTGGCCGGAATACGTGTCGCAAAAACATGTCTCGGACAGGAAATCATGAAAACTGAAAAATAAGGCTCAAAGATTTCTTTGAATCTCCCAATCCGTGACACATTTTGAAAATATGAGAGAGGTTTTTATTATTTGTATTGTTTGCGACAAAAATCTCTCGGGGATTTTCAAAATTATTCTCCAATTGGTAAGAAATTGACCTTGAAGTTGACCACTAAACCAATAATTTACGCATTGCGACCTGTAGCCTGTGTGCTGGAAAAATCCACTGTGCGACAAAATCCACTGCGCGACAGAATCCACTACGTGACAACATCCTATGCATGATGAAATACACTGTGTGACAACATCCTATGTGCGACAGAATCCACTGCACGACAGAAATCCACTGCGCGACAGAATCCTTTGTGCGGTGAAGTGCTCTGCGCATCATGTAGCAAATTTTGCAGTGCACAGTTGCAAATGGAAATGGAACAACTAAATGATAAGCTTCCTTTTGAAACTAACCCTTGGAGATGTTAGATGATGCCAGTCATAAAAACAATATGGGTGCTAACATGCATGAATTTGCAAAATTGTTGACAAACCCCTAACCTTAGCCATGAAAATCATGGTGCTAACAGGACCAATATGTGCAAGTACAATGCATTGATGAGAAGAAAGTGACTTGGAAAGAATTCAAGAGGTATTTCCAAAGGAAATACTTGACTAAGAGGTACTATGATAAAAAAATGAAAGAGTTCTTTGAACTCAAGCTTGGGAGTATGACTATTGTTGAGTATGAAAGAAGGTTTTTAGAACTGTTGAAATATGTTTCCTTCATCAAATATGAGCAAGTTAAGATTCATATATATTTGAGTGGACTGCCACCATTTATTAGTGACAGAATACAATATGATGATCCCAAAACATTGGAGGAAACTATAAAAAGGGTCAGGTGCATTTATGATCAACAAAAATGGAAAGCATCTTATCAGAAAGCTTGCTAAGACAAGAAGAAAAGTAAGATGGAACTAAGGAAGAAAGGGACTAAGCCACCATTCTTCATAAATAACTATAAGGAACAACCAACAACTAAAGAATCCATAATGACAGAGCCATTGGGGCAAAGGTCAATGCAACAACCTATTCAATCTTGGGGTTGTAAAGGAAACCATATGTACAAATATTTCTCACGCATAAGTGAAAGAGTGAAGACTATTCACAGCGTGCAACAAGCTGAAACAATGGAGGACATGGGTAGAAGTGTACCTAATATTTATGCAGCCTTGGACAACAAGCAAGTTGATTTTCAATAACATATGATTGAATTTTAAGGTAAGATAAATAATCATCCCATTGCTATTTTAATTGATTCAGGATCTAGTCATAGTTATCTAGATCATAAGATGGTGGAAAGGTTTCATTTGCCAAGAAGCAAACTTGGAAAACCTTGGATGGTGCAGCTAGCTACAAGAGCTAAAAGGAAGATTAGTGAGATGATTAAGGTATGTCTAATGAACATGAATGGATTGAACACCAACGCAAATATGAACATCATACCTTTAGGTTTCTATGACTGCCTAATTGGTATGGTTTGGTTGGACCAACATCATGTTGTCTTAGACTGTTATGATAAAGAATCTACTTGCTTGGATGAGAAAGGCAACTTAAGGAGAGTACAAGGGATTCCCATAGTAGTGACTGTCATAGAAATTTCAGCCTTATAGTTGAAGAAGAGTTACATAAAAGGGTGTCAAATATTTGTTGCGCAGATGGAAGAGACGCCTAAAAATAAGGTGTCAGGCATTGAAGACTGCGCAGTACTGAAAGAGTTTGAAGATGTATTCAGGGAGATACCAGGATTACCACCTAAAAGAGATATTGATTTACGTATCAATCTGATTCTTGGAGCAGCTCCAGTATCTAAGACTCCTTACAGGATGAGTACACGTGAACTGAAAGAATTACAAATGCAACTAGAGGAGTTTCTGAAGAAGGGATATATATGCCCAAGTGTGTCACCTTGGGGAGCTCCAGTATTTTTTGTAAAGAAAAAAGATGGAACCTCGATACTTTGTATAGATTTCAGGCAGTTGAACAAAGTAACTGTGAAGAACAAGTATCCTTTTCCAAGTATAGATGACATTTTTGATTAGCTGAAAGATGCAAAAATATTCTCCAAGATTGATCTCAGGTCGGGCTACCATCAAGTAAGAATTGAAGAAGAAGACATCAACAAGACTGCTTTCAGAACAAGGTACAACCATTATGATTTCACAGTGGTGCCCTTTGGGTTAACAAATGCACCATCTATCTTCATGTGTCTCATGAATG
>JASDQU010306864.1:95967-107212 GCA_032191745.1 Picea mariana | reverse complement strand
GGGGGATGGGGGGGGGGGTATTGGACCATCATAGGGGAAGAGAAAGCCAATTGATCTGCCATCGAGCGGATTGCTTTGTCATGTTCCAATTGTTTTGTGAGTGAGTGATCCTGTCGTTGTTGTCATGAGTTGATTGTTACTATGATCGGTATGCTAAATATTATCGTATATACACGTGTATGACATATCTTGGAGAGATTATTTGAAGAGGCAGGTTGTCAGGCCCATGGAACATTGGACTCAAGAGGCAGGTTTTCGAGCCCATGGAAGATCACATTCTCTCCAGGTGAGAGAATTGCTAGGAATTATTTCTTGAGGTGCTAAACTGCAATGACGGGGCTCTGAGACTTTATGTTAAACTTGTTGTTGAAGCCCTAGAAGGGAAGTGAGGTAGCCAAGGGACGGTTGAGCAGAGAAGGGGCACACTTCCTGGGGTGAGACATGCATGTGTGGAATGAGAGACTGTAGGTTGTCAGTGTGAACTGGCATCTGTGACAAACCCTGTAATTGAGGCACCTGTGTATGAGCCACCTATGACCAAGTTCCTGTAGAGTGAGATACTTTATCCTGGTTGGGAACCCTTTCCCAAGTGGAATTTAGCCCCAGCTTGGGGGTGACCCACTGTTGAGATTTATGTACAGTGCGGTCTACAGCTAGGAGGAATGTGGAAGGTTTGCCCATAGTTGGTGTCTTTTATTCCAAAAGATAATTTCCAATTGTGTGTTAAATCATGTTTGCAAATTATATTTATGTAATTATTGTCATGGGTTTATGTTATTCGTGTTGTCCTTATAATTATGTTATGAATTGTATATCATCTATTTAGAAATGTATGCAATCATGCATTGTAGAGTTTCTATATGTTTAAATTAAGAACAGAGTTGTGTCAGAGAAATTCAAGTGGAATTGCTGGCAAATTGGTATGAGAGTTGATGAGCAGGAGAGTTTTAAGTGACATTACCCAACGGGTGGCTGGGGGTGTTACAATACGGTATCAGAGCCCAGTTTACAACATTGAGCCTAGATGGACCGAGTTAACATCATGTCAAATCAATTTTCGCAGAGAATTGAATGCGAAAGTGACTGAATTTTCGATTACAGTGCGTCCATGATGGAAAATTGAGGCACTTGAGAGGAATTGGAAAAAGCCCCAATTTTAATTGCTAAGTTCATGATGGATTTGGGAAATTTCACACCAAAAATGTCAACCAATGACATACTCAAGATCTGTTGTGTAGAGGTTGAATTTAAGTATGCAAGAGTAAAATTGAACAAATTTCATGAATGCAAAACGTCCATGGTGGAAATTGGTTGAGAATAGGAAAAAAGTCCCAATTTCTGCAGCGAAAACTATGGAAAAATCAGTTAAGTTTTGAGAGCAGTGTGCGCACTAAGTAGAAATGATGCGCAGGAGGATAAGGTGCGCAGGTGTGCGCACTAAAAATTGAGTACTGCACTGCATGGAGTCAGTGGTGTGGAGAAAAGATGTTGCGCAAGTATGCACATTAAATATTCAATGTTGCACAAAAATTAAGGATGCACAAGGAATATGCACTAAAGTGTGGCATTGCATCATGTATAACATGTGGCATGTGAAGTATATAGATGCATGGTAAAACACACTACGTTTTTCTTTGCAATATGCAAGCTTGTGTCATAGTGTGATGCACATGATGTGTGCTTGGAATATTGGCAAAATGCAGTTGAATTGTTGGTGCGCGTGAAACTTTGGTATGATTGTGCGAGCATAATCATGTGACTCGAAGGTATAATTACTGATGCACAAATGAAAACACTTAACCATGAAATATTTTGGTGTAGTGTTGGTAATATGCGCAGAGATTGGCGTGTAATAAAAAATATGCACACTGGATAGTGGTGCGCAGTGCATGCGCTACATGTTTTAGCGTTGCGTATGTAAATATGCGCAGGCTAAATATGAAGTACAATTGTGCACGTGAGGTTGACTGAGTGGTTAACTTCCTAAGAAATAAGAAGAAGAATTATGAATGTTGTATGAAAGCATAATTGTACATCATGTCATGATTTGATTAAAATTGTCTAGCCTAACAAATTTTGTCGGCTGCACATTTTGCAAAGCCAACAACATTAGATCAAGCAGGATCAACACAAGTTTAGAATCATGGAAGATGTGTAGGGGATTTTCAATCATGAAGAAGAGAACAAAGAAATGTATGTCCATATAGGTATTGAAGGTACAAATTCCAAGGGACATGGAGAAGGTAAGGAAGAAAACATGAACTTGATGGAAACCATAAAGAGTTTGCAGAGGGATGTCCCGAGTCATAAAGCTGACAAGGAGAGGCTTATGAAAGCCAAGGAACTGCAGGAAGACTTCAACATTAAGTTTATGCAAAGCTTGAATAGAATTGAGAAGAAGATGGAAAAGTAGACCGATTCAAGCATATTAGGAATCTATAGGTCCCATGATAAGAGGGGAAGAGCAACGCACATCGGAAGTACTGGTAGACAACACCATCATTCTCCAAGACATTCCACTAGGAGAGCACACAGTAGCTCAAGTCATGTCAAGAAACCTAAAAAGACTGGGGTGGATGAACTATGGGGGGAAATGAACAAAATCAAGCCTCCTACATTTGATGGTGAACACAAGAAGGATGAGGATGCAAAAAATTGGCTGCTAAATATGAGAAAGTATTTTCAATTGAATAATTACTCATCCAGCGCAGAAGGAAGAATTGTTATTTACCAGCTTAAGGGAAAAGCATCAATGTGGTGGGACCTGTTAGCACTCCGTAAATCTGTTCAGTTGATAAATAGACGACGAAGGTAACTTTTTCAACCAACTTTGAGACCCGACACTAGCCTTTCGGATCTAGAGAGGGCTCTCTCGGGAATGGCGCGGTCTCCGCGCAGGATCTGACTTTGGAAAAAATGGTTATATTTAAACACCTTTAATATAATGGGTCCTGGTTATATTGGAGCAAGAAAGTAAGAGTTGGGCTATGGAGTCGATTTGAGGAAATGACAGAGATAAATGACTCAGTGACTGGACTTGAGAGGATAAGGCTAGGAGAGAAACAACTTTCAATGTAAAACCATAATGTGTGGCATGAGAAAATATAGGAAGTAACTCAGGAGCGCCGCTGCGGGTGAATTCGGAGTTAGCTTTAGAGGAAAACGTTTTGTCTGCGTGAACAAGGGGCGTTGTATAGCAAATCCACGGGTTCGAAATTTCGTTCTGAAATAGACAGAAAATATATGAAATAAAGATAACAAGAAGCACATACGTAAAGAAAGAAGCACAATACATCCAATTGTTACAATTAGAATCTTTTCATCAAGTCACATGACCTTTGCATTAAATTTCAGTCAAAAACTCAGATTACATACAATAGATGTCGTCTACCAAATTGACCAACCAACCCCTTTTACATGAAAATGATCCCCATATATATATAAAACTAATGTCACCCTTGGTTGTTAGGGTCGATCTACTCTCTCCTAGAATCATGGATCCGTTTTCTTTGAAAGAGAACAATAACTTCAACGGATCACTAAAAATAGAAAACCTGACTTTGACAAATCATAATCGTAACCAAAATATTCTTTACAATCATTGATCATGATCATAATTCGACCAAATGGTTGTGATGAGTCGTCCTGTGCACTGTTGGGCACTCTGTCACCCTTGCACAACAAGTCTGCTATGCAACAGTAACCTACAACAAAAAACGCAGTGGATTTGCGCAACAAACTGGGAAAATAGGCGTTAAAGATGACATCATATCTCACTAATAAAAAACTATTTTTAGAAACTGAGAGAGGTTTTTGTATTTAAGCTTGTTATAAAGAAAAAAGTCTCTTGATTTCTTGAAATTCGCCTCCAGCTGGCTGGAATACGTGTTGCAAAAACATGTCTCGAATAGGAAATCATGAAAACTAAAAAATAGAGCTCAAATATTCCCTTGAATCTCCCAATCCATGACACATTTTACAAATATGAGAGAGGTTTTTATTATTTGGCTTGTCCTCGACAAAAACCTCTCAAGGATTTTCAAAATCCTTCTCCAATTGGTCAGAAATTGACCTTGAAGTTGACCAATAAACCAGAAATTTACGCAATGCGACCTGTAGCCTGTGTGCTAGAAATATCCACTGCGTGACAGAGTCCATTGCGCGACAACATCCTATGTGTGACAGAATCCATTGTGTGACAACATCCTATGCACGACGAAATCCATTGCGTGACAACATCCTATGCGCGACAGAATCCACTGCGCGACAGAATCTACTGCGCGACAGAAATCCACTGCGTGATAGAAATCCACTGCGTGACGAAATCCACTACGCGACAACATCCTATGCACGACAGAATCCACTGCGCGACAGAAATCCACTGCACGACGAAATCCACTGCGTGACAAAATCCACTGCACGAAAGAATCCTTTGCGCGGTGAAGTGGTCCGCCCAACGCATAGCAAATTTTGCAGTGTACAGTTGCAAATGGAAATAGAACAAATAAATGATAAGCTTCCTTTTGAAACTGACCCTTGGAGATTTTAGATGATGCCAGTCATAAAAAAAATATGGGTGCTAACATGCATGACTTTGCAAAATTGTTGACAAACCCCTAACCTTAGCCATGAAAATCATGGTGCTACAACTGGCTCCAACGGGGATGTTATCCTCCCTGTGAGGTACCAAAGACTAGTAGACCAGGTGCCAATCCATTGGGCTTCTCCCAAACTCAACTTTCCAACTGTAACTTGTGACCTGCATCCGCTGAAAACCCAAAACTGTATATGCTCCAAACTGAAATATGAAACTAAGCTAAAAATGAAGACTGCAAATTGCTAAAAGAAATGCTCGTAGTACCGAGCTTATTCGCACTCCTACCTACCCTAACTGCTGAAAAATATGTCAATCAAGTGAAATCAAAATGCCAATGCAACCATGCAAGCACTTTATCCACTTTTTGCTTTCTTTGCACATGTTTGCTCCAAAGCCTTTTTACTGATAAGTCATTCAAAAATTCATCTATAAATTCAAATCCCAAAAAATCAAAAACATTGAGACTGTTTTTCGCCTCCAACAAAAATGCAAATGGATCCTCCAGAATGTGCATAAAACAACAATCATGTTTCACCCCTTCCACTACATCCTTGTTTTCATGTAATTCAACCTGTTGATTACCACAAAAAGGCCGAAAAGTATGTTGAGACTGCTGGGAATAACAATATTCTAAATAAGAAGACAGTGTTGGCTGAAATGAAACCCCTAGTGGCAAGCAATCCATATCTAACACTGACGTTGATTGACCATCATATTTATTTCCAAGTTGATAGTTGATCATAGGTTGCAAATCTGAACTGAAATACCCTTCCATGTAATCAACAACAGGGTCATTAAAGGTTGTTGGTCCTCTTTATTGATAACAATTTTCTCATGTAGAATAACGTCACTTTGAATGCAGTCAGACTTCAGTGCTTCCTCTGTTATCTCATGATCTGCTTTCAACAATTCAAAGGAAGAAAAGCATAATGGAAGATAACTTCATTGGCAAGTCCACTGCTTTCTTCATATTCAACATTATGCCTAGAGGATTTCTGATTTGAAACATTATGAACATTTTTCTTCAGCAATTTGAAAGACACAAAACACAATGGCAAAGTTCTTTCACCTAATTCAAAACTTTCTTCATTTTCTTCACTGTTGTCATATGCATATTTGCCAATTTCTTTGGGTTGCTGAAAACAATCATTTTCAAATTCATCTTCGACCAATGGCTGCAATTTTGAACTGATAAAACCTTCCATATAACAAACAACAAGGTCATTAAACATATGAGAAGATTGTTGCAATTTCTTGTCAATTTTTTCCCATGAATCAGTGTGATTTTGCATCAACACACATTCCTCTGCCTCAGTGATGATTTTTAAATTTTATTTCAACAACTTAAACGAAGCAAAGCATAAAGGTAAAGAATTCCCTTCAGCTGATTCGATACTTTCTTCAAATTCTTCTTTGTAGCTGTGATATGTAGGTTGATTGCTCTCGTCACACTGCTGAAAAGGAACATTTTTTGATAGAGAACGTGCAACTGGTTGTTCTAGGAAGTTAACATCATAACCATCATCATATTCATCATATATAGGAAAATCAACAACATCTGCAATGTCATCCAACAAGAAAAAGTTTGGGACATCAACCTGCTCTTCAACAAGCTTACTTGCAAATTTATTTTCTTGACTGTCTAAAAATGAATACATAAAACAATCAGCTCCGTGTTCATCATGGGATGGATCATAAGCTAAATTAGGACCTTCTTTTTCAATAAGTGGAATATAATCCTTTGCAAAATCCTTAGCATTTAAAGCTTCAAGAGGACATATGATATTATTAACCCTCTTCTCAAGATTTAAATCAACTGTTCTTTGTTCATATTCATTGTCATCTTCTCTAACATCCAAATCCTCATTTTGAATTTCTTTACATGCTTGAATATTGTCTTCAACTTCCTGAGCATTGTTGAACATCTGTTGCAAAGACATAGGCCTCCTCTCCATCAAAAGAAAAGACAATTTTGATTGAAAGGTTGTTACATAATGGAGTATGGCAGCAACTTCAGGAGGTTGGACTTCTTTAGGCAGTTTATAATAAAGACTAACAAACCTCCTACTGAAATTTGAGATGGTTTCATCTTTCATTCTTCTCATGGCATAAAACTCCAAAAGGAGTAGATCCCATGACTTTCTCTTACCCCAAAATCTACGAAAAGCTTCCCTCAGTTCATCCCATGAGCTAATTGAATGAGGCTGCAAATGTTTGAACCATGCTTTGGCATCTCCTTGTAAGGACTGAGAAAAGGCCCTCATAGACACATCATCATGTTCGATCTCAAAAAGATCTATAAAATGCTCAAAGATTTGAATATGTTTTTCAGCTGAATGTCCATCGAGCTCTCCATTGAACCTAGGAAGGTACTTATAATGTTTCAGAGGAAAGTCATGAAGGATGGATGGCAATTTAAGAGGACTATATCTTTCTTGAATCTTGGAGGGTGCATGATTAATAACAGAAGGTACAAGCTCAACTTTGGTTTCATTAAGCTCACAAGAGTGATCATGAACATCATATGGTTAAGAGGAAGGAGCTTGGTGAATATCAACTATACAAGAAGGAGGTATACCTACAATTTGCAATGGAGGATATACAAGGGTAGATCTCTGGGATTCATTTGAATGCAATAAGTGAAGAAATATTCTTTTGAAAATCTCAGGAAAGGACAAGAAGATATTGATAAAACATAAAAGTAATTCTTGAACTAAACTTAAGCTCGAGTAACTTATTTTTCCACACCGCTCTTCCATATCTCTATCAACAGGTCTCATTCACCAGTGGAGTCTTTGAATCACATTTGAAGCTTGATTGGAGTCACCATGAAAACTTTAGCTTTGGATTTTTCTGCCAGTGGAATCACCTTCGATTGATTTTCTGATGTGTGGAGTCGCCAGAGCAGAAATACAGCCAATATGTGCCTAAGTGTCTGCTACTCTCAGACCTCAGAACTCAACCATGTCGTTCTTTCCCAGGGAAAAATTTCAATTTCGTCCCCGGCAATGGCGCCAGAATGTTAGCACTCCACAAATCTGTTCGGCTGATAAACAAACGATGAAGGTAACTTTTTCAATCAACTTTGAGACCCGAAACTAGCCTTTCGGATCTAGAGAGGGCTCTCTCAAGAATGACACGGTCTCTGCGCAGGATCCGACCTTGGAAACAATGGCTAGATTTAAACACCTTTAATATAATGGGTCCTGGTTATATTGGAGCAAGAAAGTAAGACTTGGGCTATGGAGTCGATTTGAGGAAATGATAGAGATAAATGACTCAGTGACCGGACTTGAGAGGATAAGGCTAGGAGAGAAACAATTTTCAGTGTAAAACCATAATGTGTGGTGTGAGAAAATATAGGAAGTAACTCAGGAGTGCCACTGCGGGCGAATTCAGAGTTAGCTTTAGAGGAAAACGTTTTGTCTAAGTGGCACGAACAAGGGGCGTTGTATAGAGAATCCATGGGTTCAAAATTTCATTCTGAAATAGACATAAAAGACATGTAATAAATATAACAGGAATCACATACATAAATAAAGAATCAAAATACATCCAACTGTTACAACTAGAATCTTTTCATCAAGTCATAGGACCTTTGCATTAAATTTCGGTCAAAAACTCAGATTACATACAATAGCTGTCGTCTACCAAATTTCCCAACCAACCCCTTTTACATGAAAATGATCCCCATATATAGAAAAATAATGTCACCCTTGGCTGTTAGGGTCGAGCTACTCTCTCCTAGAATCATGGATCCGTTTTCTTTGAAAGAGAACAATAACTTCAATGGATTCACTAAAAATAGAAAACCTGACTTTGACAAATCATAATTGTAACCAAAATATTCTTTACAATCATTGATCATGATCAGAATTCGACCATATGGTTTTGATGAGTCTTCCTGTGCATTGTTGGGCACTCTATCACCCTTGCACAACAAGTCTGCTACGCAACAATAACCTACAACAAAAAACGGAGTGGATTTGCGCAACAAACTTGGAAAATAAGCGTTAAAGATGACATCATATATCACTAATAAAAAACTATTTTTAGAAATTGAGAGAGGTTTTTGTATTTAATTTCGTTATAAAGAAAAACCTCTCTCGGTTTCTTGAAATTTATCTCCAGCTGGCCGGAATACGTGTTGCAAAAACATGTCTCGGACAGGAAATCATGAAAACTGAAAAATAAGGCTCAAAGATTTCTTTGAATCTCCCAATCCGTGACACATTTTGAAAATATGAGAGAGGTTTTTATTATTTGTATTGTTAGCGACAAAAACCTCTTGGGGATTTTCAAAATTATTCTCCAATTGGTAATAAATTGACCTTGAAGTTGACCACTAAACCAATCATTTACGCAGTGCGACCTGTAGCCTGTGTGCTGGAAAAATCCACTGTGCGACAAAATCCACTGCGCGACAACATCCTATGCACGACAGAATCCACTGCGCGACAACATCCTATGCACGATGAAATACACTGCGTGACAACATCCACTGCGCGACAGAAATCCACTGCGCGACAAAATCCATTGCGCGACAGAATCCTTTGCGCGGTGAAGTGCTCTGCACAGCATGTAGCAAATTTTGCAGTGCACAGTTGCAAATGGAAATGGAACAACTAAATGATAAGCTTCCTTTTGAAACTAACCCTTGGAGATGTTAGATGATGCCAGTCATAAAAACAATATGGGTGTTAACATGCATGACTTTGCAAAATTGTTGACAAACCCCTAACCTTAGCCATGAAAATCATGGTGCTATCAGGACCAATATGTGCAAGTACAATGCATTGATGAGAAGAAAGTGACTTGGAAATAATTCAAGAGGTATTTCCAAAGGAAATACTTGACTAAGAGGTACTATGATAAAAAAATGAAAGAGTTCTTTGAACTCAAGCTTGGGAGTATGACTATTGTTGAGTATGAAAGAAGGTTTTTAGAACTGTTGAAATATGTTTCCTTCATCAAATATGAGCAAGTTAAGATTCATATATATTTGAGTGGACTGCCACCATTTATTAGTGACAGAATACAATATGATGATCCCCAAACATTGGAGGAAACTATAAGAAGGGTCAAGTGCATTTATGATCAACAAAAATGGAAAGCATCTTATCAGAAAGCTTGCTAAGACAAGAATAAAAGTAAGATGGAACTAAGGAAGAAAGGGACTAAGCCACCATTCTTCATAAATAACTATCAAGAACAACCAGCAACTAAAGAGTCCATAATGACAGAGCCATTGGGGCAAAGTTCAATGCAACAATCTATTCAATCTTGGGGTTGTAAAGGAAACCATATGTACAAAGATTTCCCGCGCATAAGTGAAAGAGTGAAGACTATTCACAGCATGCAACAAGCTGAAACAATGGAGGACATGGGTAGAAGTGTACCTAATATTTATGCAGCCTTGGACAACAAACAAGTTGATTTTCAATAACATATGATTGAATTTTAAGGTAAGATAAATAATCATCCCATTGCTATTTTAATTGATTCAGGATCTAGTCATAGTTATCTAGATCCTAAGATGGTAGAAAGGTTTCATTTGCCAAGAAGCAAACTTGGAAAACCTTGGATGGTGCAGCTAGCTACAAGAGCTAAAAGGAAGATTAGTGAGATGATTAAGGTATGTCCAATGAACATGAATGGATTGAACACCAACGCAGATATGAACATCATACCTTTAGGTTTCTATGACTGCCTAATTGGTATGGTTTGGTTGGACCAACATCATGTTGTCTTAGACTGTTATAATAAAGAATCTACTTGCTTGGATGAGAAAGGAAACTTAGGGAGAGTACAAGGGATTCCCATAGTAGTGATTGTCATAGAAATTTCATCCTTATAGCTGAAGAAGAGTTACATAAAAGGGTGTCAAATATTTGTTGCGCAGATGGAAGAGACGCCTAAAAATAAGGTGTGAGGCATTGAAGACTGCGTAGTCCTGAAAGAGTTTGAAGATGTATTCAGGGAGATACCAGGATTACCACCTAAAAGAGATATTGATTTATGTATCAATCTGATTCTTGGAGCAACTCCAGTATCTAAGACTCCTTACAGGATGAGTACACGTGAACTGAAAGAATTACAAATGCAACTAGAGGAGCTTCTAAAGAAGGGATATATACGCCCAAGTGTGTCACCTTGGGGAGCTCCAGTATTTTTTGTAAAGAAAAAAGATGGAACCTCGAGACTTTGTATAGATTTCAGGCAGTTGAACAAAGTAACTGTGAAGAACAAGTATCCTTTTCCAAGTATAGATGACATTTTTGATTAGCTGAAAGATGCAAAAACATTCTCCAAGATTGATCTTAGGTCGGGCTACCATCAAGTAAGAATTAAAGAAGAAGACATCAACAAGACTGCTTTCAGAACAAGGTACAACCATTATGATTTTAGAGTGGTTCCCTTTGGGTTAACAAATGCACCATCTATCTTCATGTGTCTCATGAATGGTGTATTCAAAAATTACTTGGACAAGTTTGTCATTGTCTTTTTGGATGACATTTTGATATATTCTAAGTCTGAATAAGAACATGAGAAACACTTAAGAATGGTGTTACAGGTTTTAAGGGAACATCAGTTGTATGCCAAATTGAGCAAGTGCTCATTTTACCAGAAGCAAATACATTATTTGGG
>JASDQU010306864.1:80278-91274 GCA_032191745.1 Picea mariana | reverse complement strand
AATGAAAGAGTTCTTTGAACTCAAGCTTGGGAGTATGACTATTGTTGAGTATGAAAGAAGGTTTTTAGAACTGTTGAAATATGTTTCCTTCATCAAATATGAGCAAGTTAAGATTCATATATATTTGAGTGGACTGCCACCATTTATTAGTGACAGAATACAATATGATGATCCCCAAACATTGGAGGAAACTATAAGAAGGGTCAAGTGCATTTATGATCAACAAAAATGGAAAGCATCTTATCAGAAAGCTTGCTAAGACAAGAATAAAAGTAAGATGGAACTAAGGAAGAAAGGGACTAAGCCACCATTCTTCATAAATAACTATCAAGAACAACCAGCAACTAAAGAGTCCATAATGACAGAGCCATTGGGGCAAAGTTCAATGCAACAATCTATTCAATCTTGGGGTTGTAAAGGAAACCATATGTACAAAGATTTCCCGCGCATAAGTGAAAGAGTGAAGACTATTCACAGCATGCAACAAGCTGAAACAATGGAGGACATGGGTAGAAGTGTACCTAATATTTATGCAGCCTTGGACAACAAACAAGTTGATTTTCAATAACATATGATTGAATTTTAAGGTAAGATAAATAATCATCCCATTGCTATTTTAATTGATTCAGGATCTAGTCATAGTTATCTAGATCCTAAGATGGTAGAAAGGTTTCATTTGCCAAGAAGCAAACTTGGAAAACCTTGGATGGTGCAGCTAGCTACAAGAGCTAAAAGGAAGATTAGTGAGATGATTAAGGTATGTCCAATGAACATGAATGGATTGAACACCAACGCAGATATGAACATCATACCTTTAGGTTTCTATGACTGCCTAATTGGTATGGTTTGGTTGGACCAACATCATGTTGTCTTAGACTGTTATAATAAAGAATCTACTTGCTTGGATGAGAAAGGAAACTTAGGGAGAGTACAAGGGATTCCCATAGTAGTGATTGTCATAGAAATTTCATCCTTATAGCTGAAGAAGAGTTACATAAAAGGGTGTCAAATATTTGTTGCGCAGATGGAAGAGACGCCTAAAAATAAGGTGTGAGGCATTGAAGACTGCGTAGTCCTGAAAGAGTTTGAAGATGTATTCAGGGAGATACCAGGATTACCACCTAAAAGAGATATTGATTTATGTATCAATCTGATTCTTGGAGCAACTCCAGTATCTAAGACTCCTTACAGGATGAGTACACGTGAACTGAAAGAATTACAAATGCAACTAGAGGAGCTTCTAAAGAAGGGATATATACGCCCAAGTGTGTCACCTTGGGGAGCTCCAGTATTTTTTGTAAAGAAAAAAGATGGAACCTCGAGACTTTGTATAGATTTCAGGCAGTTGAACAAAGTAACTGTGAAGAACAAGTATCCTTTTCCAAGTATAGATGACATTTTTGATTAGCTGAAAGATGCAAAAACATTCTCCAAGATTGATCTTAGGTCGGGCTACCATCAAGTAAGAATTAAAGAAGAAGACATCAACAAGACTGCTTTCAGAACAAGGTACAACCATTATGATTTTAGAGTGGTTCCCTTTGGGTTAACAAATGCACCATCTATCTTCATGTGTCTCATGAATGGTGTATTCAAAAATTACTTGGACAAGTTTGTCATTGTCTTTTTGGATGACATTTTGATATATTCTAAGTCTGAATAAGAACATGAGAAACACTTAAGAATGGTGTTACAGGTTTTAAGGGAACATCAGTTGTATGCCAAATTGAGCAAGTGCTCATTTTACCAGAAGCAAATACATTATTTGGGTCATATCATCTCTAAGGAAGGGATAGCAGTAGATCAAGAAAAGATAAGAGCCATCGAAAATTGGTCAGTGCCAAGGAATGTATCTGAGGTAAGATCATTCATGGGCCTTGTAGGTTACTACAGAAGATTCATTAAGGGATTCTCAAGAATTGCACACCCAATTACTTCTTTGCAGAAGAAAGGTGTGAAGTTGAATGGACATTGGATTGTGAAAGGAGTTTCCAACACTTGACGCATTTACTAACACGAGCACCAATACTGAGGTTTGTTGATCCAAATGAAGATTTCATAGTATGCACTGATGCATGTAATGAGGGACTTGGTGGAGTCCTTAGTTAGAATGGTTATGTTGTGTGCTACGAATCGAGGAAGCTGAAGGAGCACGAAATACACTATGCAACTCATGATTTGGAGTTGGCAGCCATAGTGCATGCCTTGAATATGTGGAGGCACTACCTCATGAGAAAAAGATTTGAATTGAGGACAGACCATAGTGTTCTGAAATATTTGTTTGATCAACCAACTCTAAATGCCAAGAAAATCAGATGGTTAGATTTCATCAGTGAGTATGATTTTGATATAAAACATATCATAGGTAAAGAAAACAAAGTGGTTGATGCACTCAACATGAGGGTGCATGAGATGCATGCTACAACTATTAGAATGTGTCAATCAGATTTGAAAGGTAGAATTCTAGAAGTTGCCAAATCAGATTGGAAATACATGGAGTTAAGGGAAAAACTTCAGCAAGGAAGCTCACAGCAGGAAATTGAAGACTATAAGATAGAAGAGGATGAAATTCTTAGATACAGAGGTAAAATCTATGTGCCAAATTCTCGGGAATTGAAGAATCTAATATTGGGAGAAATGCATAATGTACCTTATGTTGGACACCCAGGTTACCATAAAACTATTGCAACTGTCAAGAGCCAATATTATTGGCCAAGCATAAAGAAGGAAATGGTTGAGTTTATTGCCAAATGTTTAGCATGTCAGAAGGTCAAGGTTGAGCACAAACATCCAACTGGTCTGCTACAACTATTACCCATTCCAGAGTGGAAGTGGGAAGTGGTAACAATGGATTTTATCACTAAGCTACCCAGAACTAACAAGCATCATGATTCTATCATGGTGGTAGTGGACAAGCTTACCAAAGCTACCCATTTTATTCCAGTAAAGCTTAATCTCAAAGCAGCTAGTATAGCTGATATCTATTTGAGAGAAATAGCCCAATTGCATGGAATGCCCAAGACAATTGTGTTTGACAGAGATCCAAAATTTTCTTCGAAATTTTGGCAAGGTTTGTTCAATCGATTTGGAACAAATATACATTTTAACACAACTTATCAACCAGAGTCAGATGGGTAGACATAAAGGGTGAATCAAGTAATAAAAGATATGCTAAGGATGTATGTCATGGATAAACCATCCAAATGGGAGGATTATCTACACTTGGTAGAGTTTACTTACAAAAATGGGTACCAAGCATCCCTAAATATGAGCCCATTTGAAGCACTGTATGGCAGAAAATGTAATACACCAGTGAGTTGGGATAACCCAGTAGATCATGTAGTAGTTGGACCAGAACTACTTACGGAAATGGAAGAGAAGATGGTGAATATTAAGCCGAATTTAAAAACTACGCAAGACAAACATAAAATTTATGTTGATAAGGGCATAACTCTTAGGGAATTTAAAGTGGGTGATCATGTGTTCCTGAAAGTAAAGGCCAACACAAGTTCCCTGAGATTGGGAAACTGCTAAAAATTGACAGCATGGTTTTGTGGGCCATTTGAAATCCTGGAAAAGGATTGAGCTTGTAGCATATATGCTTGCCTTTCCTACATCAACGCATATTCATAATGCATTCAGTGTGTCCTTGCTTAATATATATATACCTGATACTAATCATGTTATTGATTGGAATGTGATTCAGGTGGAACAAGAAGGTGGTTTTCAAGTGCATCCGGTGCGCATATTGGATCAGAAGATCAAGTAGCTCCAGAATCAAGCCATAGGGATAGTAAAGGTCTAATGGACCTGACACGATCTTGAGGATGCGACTTGGGAGCATGAGGGTGCTATGCGGGTAGAATACCCACATATTTTTGAAAACTTTTGAGTTTTTTTTACTGTGCATGTGTATTTATTGCACTGAGGATAGTGCATAAATAAGTGGGAGGGAATTGTGATACCCCTAGGTCGATTCCCAAGAGTAAATATTAATGTAAATGTACTTTACTTATAAGCTAGAGAGCTGAAGTAACAAGTTGTTGATTTGGTTTTGCGTGCATTAAGTGAGTGCACAAGAATCTCACACCTAGGGAGTGTGAGTAGTGGTAAAAATGATACAGCACGTAGTTTAATGTTGGCGCGCACATGTGTAAGTACACAAGAATGGCGGGTTGAAAGTAAAACAACTTAATGAATGCAACGCGCACAAGTGTTAAGAGAAGGGATGGCACACTGAAGGAATAGGCATGCAACCCTAGAATTAGTGTGCATTGGTTTATTGCGTAGGTTTTTGAAGGGCAGAGATGTATATAAGTCATGATGTGCACCTATGAAAGGGCACGAGGTTGGCACACTGAGGAAAGAGTGCACACAGCCCAGAAGTTCCATGTGCGAACTATTTATTTTGAGGCTCGTGAGCCTGGATACAAAAGATCACCACTTTTGTACTGCGATGTAAATGTAATTACATGAAATTTAATAAAAATGCATCCCTGCAGCAGACCGAACACGTAAAAGAGTTCAGTGGGCTTAAACTCCACTAGATGAGGTCAAAGGGGATGGGTTAAAGGGGCTTAAAGCCAAAAAGGAATATTTTATTAATATTTCTTAAAAAGTGTTAAGTAAGGATATAATATTATATCCTAAGTCCTAGAGAGGGGACAAGTGGCTAAAAGTAGTTCTCAACATCATAAGTGTCAAGTTGGGGACATGCTGGGGACAGAAGGAAGTTCTCCACCTGACAAGTGTCAAGTTGGGAACATGCAGTCAAATGTTTCTGACATAGTTCATTTGGGCACCCAACCATTCGGGGGGGGGGATTATTGGAACATCACAGGGGAAGGGAGAGCCGACCGATTTGCCATCGAGCAAATTGATCTGTCATGTTCTGACTGTTATGTGAGTGAGTGATCTCATTGTTGTTGTCATGAGTTGATTCTTACTATGATCGGTATGTTGAATATTTTCGTAGATACTTGTGTATGGCATAGCTTGGAGAGATTATTTGAAGAGGTAGGTTATCAGGCCTGTGGAACATTGGACTGAAGAGGCAGGTTTTCAGGCCCGTGGAAGATTTAATTCTCTCCAGGTGAGAGAATTGCTAGGGATTATTTCTCGAGGTGTCAAACTACAATGACAGGGCTCTGAGACTTCTTGTTCATCCTGTTGTTGAAGCCTTGGAAGGGAAGTGAGGAAGCTGAGGGACTGTTGAGCAGAGAAGGGGCACACTTCCTGGGGTGGGATAGGCATGTGGGGAATGAGACACTGTAGGCTATCAGTGAGAATTGGCATCTGTGACGAACTTTCCTACAATTGAGTCACCTATGTATGATCCACCTATGACCAAGTTCATGTAGAGTTAGATACTTTAGCCTAGTTGGGAACCCTTTCCCAAGTGGAGTTTAGCCCCAGCTCGGGGGTGAGCCACTGTTGAGATTTATGAACAGTGCGGTCTATGGTTGGGAGGAACGTGGAAGGTCTTCCCGTAGTCGGTGTCTTTTATTACAAAAGATAAGTGCCAATTGTGTGTTAAATCATGTTTGCAAATTATATTTACGCAATTGCGGTCATGGGTTTATGTTATTCATGTTGTGTTTATAATTCTGTTATGAATTGTGTATAAATCTATTTAGAAATGTACGTAATCATGCATTACAGAGTTTCTATATGTTTAAATTAAGGACAGAGTTGTGTTAGAGAAATTCAAGTGGAATTGCTGGAAAATTGGTATCAAAGCTGATGAGCAAGAGAGTTTTAAGTGACATTGCCCAGTGAGTGGTTGGAGGTGTTACAAAAAAGGTATTGATGGTTGTTGAAAGTATGCCATTTTATGCACCCATCAGTTACCACTTTCCACACTTCTTCCCCTTCATTTCCTCATCTTTTGGGTTTTCAGGTTCATTGACCCAAAGAAGGGAGTGTACCTCATTTCATGGGAAGAAGGGGATAAAGGCCTAGAGGTGTTGTAGCTGAAAAAAGATAAAAGCCATACATTATCCTTCCAGATGCTCACCCTAAGGTCTTGAGAGAAATAAAGCACTTCTCCACAAAAAGTGAAGGACGTGTAAAAAATAAAACACATAATTAATAAATGTCCCGCTTGTTGGGGAAATGCATTTTGCGATGTCTCTTACTTTCCATTGCATATGGAACTCTATGAATTTCTATAGCAACTTCAAGTGGCATTATGATACTCCTTACTTTCCATTGTACATAGTACTCAATGTTCGGACCATAATAAATTAATGGCCATAGAAGGGCATGGAAAAATGTTGCATTGTGGATGAATGGCAACACACCCACCACAAAGGCACCCATAAATAAGACAATATGAACCCTTGTATGTCAATAACCTCATGCCTAGAAGTCTTACCCCAATCCACCTCATACTCACCACATGACTTAGATAGGGTCTTCTTGGGAAACATCCCTTGACTTGGGGATTGGCCTACCCAATGGGGCACCTTCACACCCCTCCCATACCTAAATTTGGCAAAGTGTATAAGGTTTTTGAGAATTTGTTTATTTGAAACGGGGGGATTTTATGCACATGTTTGGGTAGTTCTTGTATTAGATGTGGCTTACTTGGCATGATTCATATGACTTTTGGACCCTTGAAGGGCGTACTTGTTTGTGTTTGCGGGACCTTTCCAAGTGAAAGACATCGGTGAAGGAACTGGGCCACTTGGAAGCCCATGAGATGGATATTAGACCCCACGTTTGGGGCACCATTGATGTTGAATGTTGACATTGAAGATGAAGGATTTTTGCTTTGGAGGCTTTCTAGCATCACTATAGGATGAGATTGCACCCTCCTCCACATGGATGTTTTCCTTTGGAGGCCTAAAACGTCACCATTTAACCCTTGGCGTCATCCTTGGGGCTAGGGTTTTATGGATGAGATGGTTTCGAAGGTGGTTGGATAGGAGGAGACACATGGCATCTCACTTGGGCACTTGAGAGCATGACACATTGCCTTTGGAGGCCCAACATTCCACCATTTTAGCCTTGACGTCACTCTTATGAGCTTAACATCACCCTTCTAGGGAATGATATTACCTTATTAGCGCTATTTTGATGTAAATTTTATATTTTGGATTTATAAAAGGATAATTAGTGGGGTTGACCCTCTTATGTTTTGTTGTTGACAAATTAAAGTGGAAAAATTGGTTTGCAAGGCCTCATATAAATAGAGGACCTTTCCTTTTCATTTTATCATCACATTCCTCTCCATTGAGAGAGTGGTACTTCTAATTTTTTTTTGTATTTTTGGGATATTGGCTCTTATACCTCATGCGTTATCTCTTGGAAGTAAAGTTTCGATGCTTCTTTGCTGATTTTTGGATGTTGTTGTTGTAATTAGGGTTTTCTCTTATCATTCTCTTGGTGAAGTAAGTAATTTTCTATAATTTTATCTCATGATATTAATTTTTCATGGTGAATATTTGCTTGTTTATAATTAATATCTTGCTTGACAAAACTCTAATGGAGGAGCATAAATGCTTCCTCCTCTCACAAGGTTAATATTATCCAAAGTTTGTGAAGGAAATCCTACCAAGGGTTAGACTCCTAAATCCCTAAAGTACTAGCACTTTAGAATTTTATCCCTAGAGTCTTGATTTCTTGACCTAGGTGAAGCTACAAGAAGGGAGAAAAGGTTTCTAGGGCCCAAAAGTCCTTGCATCCTAGAAGATCCCTCTCCTCAAGGTTTAATATCTAAGGTCATAATGTGCTAACACCTTAGAGATTGAATCCTAGCTATTGGTTGCATATAGATTAAGTTCCAAGTTAGTTGCATTTGTTGTTGTAAAAGACTCCATAGCCCTAAGGCACCAATCATTGAAGCTCTCTTATGGTGAAAGTGATAAAAAAACTCTTTATTCTCAACCTCTCAAGCTACCTACTAACTTGAGCTAATTTGATTGCAAACTTTCTGATGTTGCAAAGGTTTGCTACAACCATATCAATATACTTTAATTTGTTGCATACATTGATTTAAAGGTGGTTTAACTTGCCCAAAAATCACATATAACAACTGGATACTAATTTTATGCTAAATTTTCATTGTCAATTGGTGCATTTCTGAAGCATAATTATTGTTGTTGTTATAAATTTATATTGTTGTCATAAGACTGTCGTATTGCTGCTAATTTGTACCAACTACAACAATTTCTCATTGTCTAGTGTCTCAAGAGGTTTTAATTACATACGTGTACTTGGAAATCATTATTTATATGCTACAAGTGTTCTTGTTCTAGGAAGGCATTCAAACCATCTCATTACTTCTTATTTCTCCTTGACCTAGTACTTGACTTAGGTGATCAAGATAGAGGGTGGTAGGCTTGGATAACAAACTTGTTATTTTGATCCATTGAGGTCATCGGGGAAGCCCCCCCTGTGGTGGACCTCCTTCATCACTAAAATGAAGGGATTTATTACTAAGGTGACAGTGGTAGGATTTCTTGTAGTTACATAAGATTTGGGCCACTTGTGGTGGGATTTGAACAAGTACAAATCTTACGATAACATTTTTGCGTCGTTGTCAGGGAGGATTGAGACATTCTCCTCAACAACACATCTTTTTTTTTTCCCCAAAGCCTTGGCAACTCCACCGAGGGTGATTCCCTCACCTTCCTTTGATGATCAAAGGGTGATCATTTGGTGACTCCACTAATATGTTCTGAAGTGTCATCCTGCTCTCAACCTTTTGATATTGTGTATTTTTAAGTAATAGGATTATGGCATGATGGTCACTTCAGAAGATGTTCCCCTCCTAGATATTGAATACATCCCAGGACATCCAAATCATTTTTCTCYAAGATGGGGGAGAAATTGTCCAAAATTTAATGGAGACCCATCCTTGKCCATYACTCATGTCATGAATTTCTTKAAGTGTGTTTTGGAGATAGATGTGACACATCAAGATGTATTGATAATATTATTTTTTCTATCTCTGGAAACAAGACAAAAGGACTGGGTTGAGCATACTCTTAAGCCAAAGAGTATATCTTCTCTTACAATCTTCATTGAGGAATTCCTCAAAAGATGGGCCCTGAGAACACAAAGCTATGAATATGATTTCCATGAGCTCACGATAACCCACCAAAAGGAAGGGTTATGTTCTAGCCCTATTGAGGAAGATGAAGAATCCATTAACAAACAAGAAGTTCAAGAGAAGATTCATGAAGAGGGTTACCAAAGCATTGAGGAGGAGAAAAAAATACCTCATGATTATGTTAAATGCAATGAAGACTTGATTGAAGAACAAGAGCCTGAAGAGGTGAATCACGAGGAAGGTTATCAAGAAGAACATGATTTATATTGTGAATATGATGAAGAAGAATACATTGATGAAACACACCTTGTTGAATATATAATCCACAAAGACTCTCTGTATGAAGAAGAAGTGTTGATATTCGCTCCTCTATTTGATGAGTTCATCCAAGATTCCTTTCCTCCTACACATGAAGAAGAAAATGTGGTAAGTTATACTCCTTTCCAAGTTTTTGATGTTGCTTTATTCTATTATTTGGAAAGTGAAGAAGTGCTAGAGGAACCCTTGGATGAAATAAACCTTTCATGTTATGATGATAAACATAAGGATATGCTTGATAATATTGATGAGTTTATAAATGTTAGGAGATGTGATTTCTTTTGGTCTTGATGGAGATCCCATTTACGACATTGAAGGTCATTTTCAATTGTTTTCTTTACAACAACCATATATGACTGCTACTGATTCAGATGTTTGGCAACGAGAATATGACATGATTATGAATTTGTTCGAACCACCCGGGGATGAGATATTACAACATTCCCGTGATGAATTTTGGTCATACCTTGGGGGATTTTATACATATTATTTCAAGCACTTTGATTTACTCTACAAAGAAAATTTTAAACTATAATAGTGCTCCAATTTTGATGAGGGTAAGAACATGATTTTCCTTGAGTAGGGTTTTTGTGACAAGACTTTCCAACCTTATCCCTTTTCACCTTGTTATTCCACTATAGATATGGTTGGTATTATTCCTCATGAGATTCACTTACCTATAGGACACAATTGTTTTCAACCTATGGTTTGTTGTGGGGGTTTTCGATTTCACATACATGACCAACAAACCTTGGGTTGGAAGCAAATGTTTTTCTCTAGGCCTGATATGATCCCCTACTTAGCTCTTTCTTATTCCATGGGCAACCTTAGAGTTTTCCTTAGGTTCCTTCTCATTCCTTCTTAGTCTTCGAGCGTTGGCTTGGTGGATGAGGATAAGGGTCTACCTTTGCCTGATTCTTTTGGTGTTGTCCTAGTAAGGATAGGGCAGGGTTGTGGTGATACCTCTTGGCATGATTTTGTCCCTCCCTCCTGCCTCTGTGAATTAGATATTATGATTAGTTATGATATAATGAATGCTCTAGCTCATGACCTTTTTGTTATTAACTTATCTTTATTTTGGTTCATGATGAAGCACATGGGTAGATATTCTAATACAATGTTGGGATGGTTTTACTGGTTATATGATTATACCTAGCATTTCTACTAACATAGAGTAGAGTAGGTAGTGTAGTGATATGCATTTTTCATATCATAGTAGTATAGTTTCATCTTGTTTGTATTTGCATACATGCCTATGATTTACATATTCTTTTCTTGCTTCATTGCATATTATTACATTACATTTATATGTTTTGCATGATCATGTTAATATGTTAGGATAAAGATATCAAAAAAATTATTTTCAAGTTTTTGCTCTAGATTTTTTATAGTTAGCATTATTTTTCATATGAATAACGGGTGAGTGTGATCCAGGTGGATATCGATGGCCACCCACCTTTTCCAACTGGCTCAAAACAGTTTTCTGGCAGCTTTGGTAATTTACTATTTTTAGCAGTTTTTCACTTCCGGAGCCGTTTTGAGGCCCTAAATGATGTTTTTGGGAAAACAGATTGAAATATGATATTTCCTTCCATATTTTCCCTAAAATGAATCTCCTCA
>JASDQU010306863.1:34214-54331 GCA_032191745.1 Picea mariana | reverse complement strand
ATTGTGTGAAGAGCTGGGAATTCAGCTGGTACATTCCACTTCTTACTATCCGCAAGGGAATGGCTTAGCTGAGTCATCCAACAAGAGTTTAGTCAGAATTATAAAGAAGCTGCTTGAACAAAATGCCAGAGGCTGGGATTCCAAGCTGAAGTTTTCTTTGTGGGCTGACAGGGTTACATGTAAGAAATCAATTGGTACATCTCCTTTCAAGTTGGTATATGGTACTGAAGCCATATTTCCTGTTCAACTTGCACTGCCGGTTGCAAAGTTCTTACAAGAAACTGATTCTAAACCAAGTGATTTGACCTGGAGAATTCATAATTTGGTAGAGCTACAGCAAGATAGAGAGCATCTTTTGGAAAAAAAAGAATTACATCAAGAAAAAATCAAGGAGATCTTCGACAAGAAAGTCAAATCAAATGTCTTCAAAACAGGGGATTTAGTCTTAAAGTGGGATGCAGCAAGGCAAGAGAAGGGGAAACATGAAAAATTTGAGGCTCTCTGGACAGGTCCTTTTGTCATAACAGCGGTGCAATAGAACAATACCTTTGTTCTCCAAAATCTTTCAGGCGAGGAAGTAGCAGGTGGCCCTTTCAACGGGCGCTTTTTGAAGACCTATTTTTCATAAGGATTTTTCTTAAAAGCCCTGTTCTACTTGTACATATTCTTTTTCAATTTTGTTTTCTTTGTTTCTATCACTTGAATAACCCCATGCCCAATGGTACTAGCAAAACTATTTTTCAGATTTCTTTTTAAGTTTGTAATAAAGGCTATTGAGTCTAGCTAGGTTCTTGGTCACCTCACAGGGAGATGACCATCCCAATTGGAGCCAAATGTTAGCTCCCAAAGTGAATCAGTCACTTTGGTTCCATTTTTTGATTGATAGCATTGCTATTAGTAGTTTTCTCCAAATTTGTTTCGAGTTTTCTAGTAGCAAGACTTAAGTTTTGATTTTTGTCTTAGAAATAAGACGACCCATAAAGGTCTTCTCTTTAAAATTTTCACAAAATGCTTTCAACAGTTAATGCATGTTTTAAAGATGATGGTTAGCTGGTGAAAGTGGTGATTTTCAACAGCTAAGGAGCATTTCTCACGGGTTGTGCGCTGGTGAAAGCGGCGATTTTCAACAGTCGAGGAGCGCTTATCACGGGCCATTAGCTGATGAAAGCGGGGACCACGTGTGTTTTATCCACGTTTTAAAAATCAAATGATGATACGCTCAGCCCACGTCATGCAATCAATTATGATGTGCTGGTGAAAGTGGATAATGATGGAGACTCGGGTTTGCATGTCTAAATCGGATTGCAAAGCGGATCTCGTTCAGTAACGCATGCTTCACAATCATGGCATCGAAAATGGAGAATTTGAATCCATCATCGCAGGTACAGGTGCAATATTACTTGGATGACGACATCAAATCGGTTCATCGCTTCCCAACACGCATCGCTCACAAATGTATGCTAAGTTTTTAAAGTTGAAAGACAGAGTCGAGTGCTTTCACCAGCGCAAGACCTCGGCCCGAACAACAAATTGTAGTGTTTGGTGTGCAGAATCGTTTGGGATTTTGAATCACAAATGGAAAGGAGACGCAGTGGCTCATTATTGAGAAAAGAACTGGACAGTCTGTCCTTCCTACAGGCGCACCCAGAAGTGAAAAAACACTTCTTAAATGCAGGTTGTATGGAGTATGTCGAAAGGCTACAGAATGGTTGTCACCAATCAACAGCAGAGGATTTTGCTAAAATATTTGACGGGAATAAGGCCTGTGTTGGGTCCTTGGAGATCATTGTGGATGAAGCTGCCATCGTTGTAGCGACCAACTTACCAAGATCGGGCCAGAGTTGGTTCAAAATGACTGCCACCAAAAACTTAAATTTCAGAGCATATTTGAAGGAAGAATTCAGACATAATGCATGGAAGAAGAGCATGCTAGTTTCCCATTTAGAAGATGAGTGGCAGGATTTGTTTAAGGGCATCCAACTCTACATAACTTCAGAAGGCAGGTATGACAAACTGATGTTGTATCATTTCAAGCTCTTAGACCATTTCACAGGTAAAACTCTCCTAAATCTACCTTTCTTCTTGCACAAGAGCTTAACTAAAGTCTGTAAAAAGATTAGAGTTGAACCTCTAAGCATGAAGAACACTCTTTGCCACTTTGGCCTTATTAAATTGATAATTCTGGAGAAGCTAAGACAGAAGGGAAGGACCTGGAAACATTTTCTTTTTTGGGAGGGCTTTGAAACTCAAACTCAGCCCATGAATGAACAAGGGAAAGCAGGAAAGAGGCAATTGACTCCTCAAAGCAGCTCGAGGAAGAGGAGAACCCTTCCAGGGCCTCCAGAAGATAGAATCTATGGTGTGAAATCTCACAGGTCAAAGAAAAAATTGAATTTTGAAACTACTACAGAGAAGCCTACAGAAAGGAGAACAGACATTTTAAACCTGCCATACACAGACTCATAACCAGAGCAAGAAGATGAGAGCCCTGCCATCAAAAGTCTTGAACATTCCATTGAGTTTGCACAGAATTGTGATACCTTTACTCACACCGAGGAAGGGGAAACATCAAAGAGCACTAAGTCGAAGAAAACACAGAAAATCAAGCATCTCAAAAAAGTGATCGCTCAGCAGGAGGTCTTAGAGAGGGTAATAAAGGAAAGATACAAGAAGTTGTCTGATAATTTTGCAGAAACAAATGATGCATTTGAAAATATGGCTCGTGAAAGTGTCAAGGAAAAGAAGAGGAAACAAAAAATCACCAAATACTATAACAGTCTATGGTGGCTAGCAAAGCGCCTTAAAAGGAAAATCAGAAAATTGAAGCAAAAGCAAAAATCACATCCAGATTTGCAAGTGCTTGATCAGGTTGCTGTGAACATGCAAGGGGATAAAGCAGAGACACATTGAGTTTTTGATGGAATCACAGTTTTGGAGGTGAAAGTTCATTTTGGGCTAAGGTAGAGCTTTCACCAGCACACAGTGCAATTTTACGACCAGTTAGCTGGTGAAAGGCAGCGCTTTCACCAGCTAACCAACGAATCATAAGGCGAGTTAGCTGGTGAAAGAAGAAAAAACATTTTTGAAAGCTAAGGACGGAGCAAGTCATTTTTCACAGGTTTTAAAGAGGTTCCAGAGTATCAAAGGGATAACAACTTGATCGAAAAGGACTCTGCATCAGAGATTCGTGGGAGTTTTTGAGAACCACATGCTGAACTGATTTCCTCAAGTATCGATTATGAACATTGAAGAAATCCAACTGTCAAGACAACTGCCTTTGCCATGTTTCATAACATCACAGATTCCAGGAGCTGAAGAATACAGATGTCAAATTTTGAGATTGAAGACAATTCGAATGCTAGTCTAGTTATTAAGTCTTTGTTATCAAGTTGCTTAGTTAGATTTGAATTGTTATTTTTAGATACAGATCCAAGTTTTTAGGATCTTAAAAACTGATTGTAAAAGGCTATAAATGCCTATCTTTTCTAAGAGACAGGGGTTCAAACTGGGAGATATTTTGTGCTACTGTATAGATTCTTATTTGCAGAAATAAAGTTCAGTTTCCTTTCGTTTTCAATATCAGAAATATCCATCTTTCCCTTTCTGTACTTTGTTTCAGTTTATTTTAGTTCATGAAGACGGTTATCTCTTTATTGAGATCATAGACTTGAAGCAAAGGATTTCTCTCTATCTTGCATTAAGCCCTACATTCAGTTGTATTTGCCAATAAAGAATAGTGTTCTTCATCCTCTCCTTTCAATTTACTTGATCTGATTATTGTTTTCTGAAAGAACTGTTTCTTTAGATGTATGAGTTGTCTATTACATTGATCATACAAGACCCCATTGTTCCAATCATATATACACATTATTTCTAAGTTACCAAGCATCCTTAGTCTACAACGCTAAGGAGTTTCTTGGAGTGATAACATTATGTATGAGGAAACTCTGGGGTATTTTGTTGTAATGTTTGTATACAAATGGAACATCTAAATGGACATTGAAATCCTTAACCATCCATTGAAATCATATGCAAGAAACCCACACAACAAACACTAATTTATTACAGTGGGAAGAACCTACATCCTAAGTGTTTGATGAAAGTCAACACTTAGAAAAACCCATATATTGCTACAACAGTAAGGCAAATTGTGACAACAAAGGGAAATGTYTACASAGTCRCACTAAGAAAAATTCCAAGAAATAAATCARATTGTGTAAGAAAARATGGAAAAATAGCTCATGGATGAAATTTTGAGAAGGCTAGCAAAAATTAAAAACATGCTTTACTATTACTAAGAGTATATAGCATYGGGTGAGGAGATCTGTGTAGATTTTCCCCTTAAAGGCTATTTCACCCTCAAGTATGGATGTTGGCGCAAGAATTTGGACGAKGATTCCTTTAAAGGCAYAGGGCATAAATTGAAGAGAGACGAGCATGAAGCAYAGGTGGAGGAGCAAGCATCTAGCCATGTGGAGGAGGTGTKCATGGAGGAAAACCAAACAACAACCTATGATACACCATTAGAGCTAACCAATGAGGYCGTTGACACTGGTGTGTTGGGTGAGAAAGATGAGGATKCAACACCTTGTCATACTTATGATGATTATGAGAAAATGTTCCAATCACCTGATGTTGAAGATTCACCATCTCTCCCTACGTATGATGCTTATGATGAGGAAGGTTCAAGTGTGATAGAACCTATTCATGATGAAGATTCAACACCATATCCCCTTTATGACATGTATGATGATGTAGACATGATTGTACCAGAGTATGACAAAGGTTGAGAGCTATGTGTGGAGAATGACAACAAAGGGGCTGAATTGGTGGATGTAATATTGTATGAGGATGATAGTCCACATGAGTTCCATCACTATATGATATCATCTAATGAGTCAGTTGGTCTCTTATGTGACAACCCATGCCATGTTGATGAAATGACATTGTGTGAATTGGATAACTGATTATTGGTCACAGAGGAGCAAATTGTGCAGGTGTTGACGAGGATAGATGGTGCTCATAAGTTTGTTGAAGACCTTATGTGGAAAACCCAGTTGTAGGAGACTCAAAGGGGAGTTGCAGAGGGAGTCACTAGTACCCAATTAGACATCATCAAAGAAGCACTAGAGAAAGTGAAATATGATTTCTTGCAGTTGTTCATGGATAGGGACCTTACTCTCAAGTTCGTTGAAGAAAAGGAAAGGGAGGTTGAGGAGATTTTTTACCAGCTGAGTTTGGCTCGCTCCTCATCACTTACAAYGAAGACTCCATCATATTTGGCAGCCATGAAACATGAGGGTGTGAGTGGCACTCATGATTTGAGGGAGGAGCCTCTTGTGACGATMTCACATGACGAGCATTCAGAGTTGTCGKTGCTTGAGGGAAGGTAYGACGCAAAGGGMTTTGACTATGATCYTGTTTTGCATTGTGGGGACCATGAGCCACTTATGTTGGAGAGCCCACTAAAGGCTMAAGGCTTAGTTGCAGAGGATATAGTTGAGCACATTCCTAGGGGACCAGCCTGCAAKGAAGTATATGCATCCATGGATTTGGTGGAGATGTATATGATAGACATGGGCATGCTATAGGATACAAGTTTAGGTGACATCAACGAAGTGATGGATACAATAGTTCCTATATGATATGGGATGTACTGTGGTACAGGAAGACTCAATGATAGGTAGTGGTATGCAAGGATATCCATTGGAGCGTGGTAGTGTACAATGGAGTTGTGGGGTGTTTCCGCCAGGGAGACCTCCCGACAGAGTCCTCAGGCATACCATTGAGTTGAGGTTTCCTAGGATCGATGAGTGGATGGGTGATCCTCAGGGAGCAACATATCCCCTTTCGATCGATTTTCATCTGGGATATCATCAGATGAGCGCCATGGTGAAAAACAATCACAAGTTTATTTCCATACTTCATTATGATCTCTTGGTCATACCCTTGGGGTTGACCAACGTACTAGTCACTTTCTAGTATTTCAGGCAGTGGCATATGAATCTATTGATGTTATTTGATTCCCTCATTATATACAAAAAGACATGGGAGTTTCACCTAAGTCAGTTGGATGAGACAAATGGCATTGCGACCATGTCATAGGTATTTCATGTGGACTATGTGATCTATGTGTAGAGTGCATAGGAGGAGATCCAGACTCTGTTGGATCGGTTCACAGAGATTTCAACAGGCATTAGGATTGATGGACTTTCAATTTGGTGGTGGGATCCTGGCATTCATCAGACTGATAGATTGTTTCAGATGATGAGGGTGATCGACATGGTCATGTCAGTGATTGGTTTGTGTCATTATGGGGATGTTGTGAGAGGAGTTGTTGAGCCTTTTTCTATATGGCGAAGTGTATTTTCTCTCACGATACCTAGGATTGAGTCTATCCACGGATTGGTAGGGTTCGACATCACCAAGATGCTTTGGTGAGATAGGATCCAAGATAGTGAGTTTAGTCCTTTTATGGATTTCAGCTTGGGGGTTCAAGAGAGGAGAGCACAATCTAAGCATGGTGGTCATATGGTTATGATCAAAGGGGTGCAACGTTGGTATGGTGGTTCCTCTCAGAGATTAGCTTGGGACTCTATGACTCTATTTTTTGACATCTCAATGAATGATACAGATGTGATGGTCTGTTTTCGCTTTTCGAAGTTTACTCTTGGGATGCTTAGGTTTAGTTGCTTGGAGGAGGGGTCTTTCGAGGATTTGATCAAGTTTGTGCAACTTCTGATTTCCTTGCTTATTAGAGGCATTCAAGTGGATTCTTGTGTTATCACCTCGCAGATAAGGGCTATGAGTAGAGGGTACTTCCCATCATATATGTTAGTTTGGGACCCTGGTGACTTTATCACTTATAGGCTAGTCCGAGAGAGGTTTGCATGGAGGGACTTTGTAGATGATGTTTTGGGATATTTTTTGAACGATGCTTGGATGATTGTAGTAGGCTGGGGGTACTGGAGTATTAGGATTTTTCCCTTTGATACTTGGAGATTAGGTGTCATTGATTCCTTATTAGTTTGTGACCACATAGACTTCTCCTGGATGTCTGATTTTAGAGTTGGTTTGGTTGACTCCACTGAGATACACTGGTAGGATATGATCCTAGATAGTGGGGAAAATCCTTTGAGGCATTACAACTTGTGGTTGCAGGAGTGGAGGATGCAGTCTAGGAAGGAGGATTAGATACTTGTGATCAGAGTGGCACAACATGATGGGTTCTTTCTGGTGATAGCATGGGACCCTAAGATTTTATGGGTTGACAGTTTGGCAGTTGGTAAAGATGGGAGAGCTAGCTGTTATTTTCAGGAGCCTATTAATATGGAGTAGTGTATTGGTTTCCTAGGTGAGATACTCTAAGAAGGTTGGACTGAGTCTTCACATTATTTGATTACTCTACTGATAGGTGGTCTTCAGGAGGCCCTTGGTGTTAGTACATTGTAGGACAGTATTTTGGGCGGTAGGTTCTCCACATATTTCATATTGGTTTGGGACCTTGAGATCATCATTAGTTTTAGTTTGGTTCAATTTTTTGTTCATATGGGTGTGATGCATTGCTTGAGGACATGCAATCTTTGGGAAGGGAGGATTTTTCATGTCCCCATTTTTGGGTTCCCCTGTTCAACAGTCGCAAATGACTTCCGAGGCTTGCCAATGAAGAAAAAGGAAGTCAAGGGTTATTTAATGTCACTTAGTTAGGAGATGTTATGTTTTTAAAGTGACATTAAGTAAAAAGGACATAAAGTGACTTTTAGATTGACATTTAATCTTTAAGTAAAAAGGTAAAAGGGGAATAAGGGTCATGTTTGATTTAGTCAAAAGGGGAAAGTTCTAGAAGGGCATGGAGAAAGAATAAAAGGAGGGGTAGCACTTCACTTTGGAATTATGTTTTGGATTGATATCTTTGGAGTGCTCTTGGAGCCAAGGTTTTCCTTAGGGTTTTGGAAAAACCCTTCAATTATAGTTTAGTTTCGGTGGTGCAATATCCACCCTAGCTAGACAAAGAGGAGGACCCATCCAGAATTTTCATTGGAGCTTCATCTGGTGATTTGACTTCAGTTTTGGGTTGTAGCGATTTTCTTGGAGAGGTTGTAGCACTTGGAGGGTTTGATCTTATATATGGAGGAGGCCATGGCATAATTCCAAGTTTTTGGCTTGTATTGTGTGTTTTTCATCGATGCATTGTAGTTTCCATAACAACCATTGGATTATTGTATTTAGATCTTCATCCATAATAAAATACTCCATGATTATCTTCTATTCCATGTGTATATATATTTCCCACAATATGTTTGACGAAACTTCTTTAGTATAATGAATGTAAAAAATGACAGTCGGGAACAATATAATTGCACATAAGATCATAATATCCAACATAGCTCTATTAGGGATATTACACAATTCCCATATAGTATTATTACTCGATGGTGGTGTTGTTCCAGAGTTTATACTTAAGGCTTGAAAGTATAAAGTCTAGGCATCTGAAAATAAAGAGGGTCTATGATATAAAGAAAGGAAAAACAACTCTTAGGGGAAAATGAGCTATTGTTGATTTCTGAGTTGTCTTTGTCTAGCTTCCAATTGTTCCTGGACACTAATGTCCTGCTCAATGGATGCCCATGAACGTTCAAGTTCAACCCGGGTGGTAGTAGTTTTTAAGATGGTGTTAAAAAGAGTTAAAGCGATACTGGTTTGATTCGTAAAACCGAGTTCGATATTGGGCTGTCTCATAACAGGTACAATCATGGAGGAAAAAGAGTTTTAAAGATTTGTTGTTTCTATTTTAGATTATGTAAGAAAAATTCCCAAATTTTGAATTAATAGTATAATAAAATCAAAGGTCGTTTCTCGTATCTAAGTTAAACTGAAAATCATGCATGAAATGAAAGAAAACATAAATCCATGGAACAAGGTGAGGCATCACCGAAGGAAGAATCTCACTTTGTGATAGAAGAAGAAAATAGGCAAGAAAAACTTTAATGAAGCGTAAGATATAGAAATCTAAGTAATTCACAGGTCTTGTACCTGCTGATAGCCGATACAAAGGAAAAGTTGTAAACGATTAGATGAATAAAATAATCAATCACCACAGTAGAGGTTGTATTGAATTGCAACTAAGCATCATCAAAGATATATAAGAAATGATGTTAAATATGAAATAACATAGGAACACATAACTCAAACTTGATGGGATCTGGAGTCTTCGATTTGCATTTGTATTAATTCTGGCAAATGAAAAATTTCTCTGCTACAATCAGCCAAGGAAAAAGCCCCCCCTGGTTCATCTTTCAAAATTATATTTATACAAAGAAAATCATCAACCCTAGACGGTTGGTATTCTCTTAATCTCCTAGATGCTGACGGTTACAGAATACAAAATTTGAACCATTTTGCTCGGTTACTTTTTACTTTTCTAACAGTTGGACAAAAATGAGCATACATGCGTTACTTCATCATTTCTTTGAAGTGCTTCCCTCGCTTGGTCCAAAACACTTGACGCACCTGTCTAGAAACTGTACCAAAATTCTGGAAGGTTCTGTTGTATCCTTTACTTCAAACACATACAACTTCCTCTTAATTTGGGGCGGCCTGTCTTCAATCTTTCCCTTTTCAAATTTTGTTGACTGCAACTATAGATTTGGATTTATTAGCCACTTATCCATTTGGGTGATGTCAAGCTGCTTCAATTGTTAAATCTCAAGCTGGGATTCATTCCAGCTCTCCTTGATATGCATTTGATGCCTTACAACATTGATCTGTCCTAATAGCTCAGGACAATCACCTTTACCAATGCTCAGTGTTTTTATATCTAGCCGATCAAACACTTCTTCACATTCTTTCTTAATTTCTCTTGCCATTTTCCCTCTTTCGGCAATATTGGTCTCCCATGTTTTTAATATGATGTCTCCCCTGATCTGTTCTTCTACAACAAGCTTTGGGATTGTTGGTACTTCCTCTCTAGCCGAAAACGCTACTGCCTTTTGAAAAGCAACGCGAGTTGCTGTAGCCTCTTTTTCCTTGAAAGCAATGTTATCGAGTGAGTGGCTTATTTCCACGAAGTAGTTTTGAACGATTTCTATTTTAGAAAGTATGTTTTGTTGTTCTGCTTGTAATTTCTCATGCACCTCTAGTGCTTGGGCTTGAAATGTTGTTATATTCACTTGTCCTTCAATGGACTTCAACTCAGCCTGTAGTTGTCTCACTAACTCTTCCTGCCGAATAACATGTACTTGACTCATTTGCATCTGCTTGTTCGCTTCATCTAAACTAGACTTCAACAATTGCATTTCCTGTTTGTCAACAGTTCTGGCGTGTTCAACTCTTTGATTTACCTCCTCTCGAATATTATTTTCTGTGTGCCTTATTTGGTCCTGCAACTGAGCTATCATTTGATTTTTCTGCTTCAGCCTTGTTTTCAGAGAGTCAACTGAGAATAAATTGGTCGTTGCCAAAGATCCCATAGAGCCTGCTACTTCTGTGGCGAAATCTTCCTCTTCTAGGTTCTGCCCATCTACGAGTACTCTGTGTTTCTTCACCATTGTGCCTTCTCTCATATACATTTCCTGTTTTACTACAACCTTCCTCTTCTTACTGAAAAAGTAGTCAAAGGAAGGTATCTCTTCTCTAGAGATAGGAGTAAGGTCACTTACATATATGACTTCCAGATGGGGGGTCCCAAAAGTTGTCTGTAAAGGAGTTAATGATGTAATAGGGCTACCCAATTTTGAAGATTGGGTTTCTCCTACCGTTTTGGGGATATCAACAGGAATAGTTGATGATAAAGGAGGAATCATTTGACTCGACTTTGAAGGTGTCTCGAGCCTAACTTCTGTTTCCAACTTTGGGTGCTCTATTTGTGAAGCTTCTGCTTTTTGTAAAGACGCTTCAGTCTTCTTTGGATTTTCTTCTGCAGTCCCTTTATCATGAGCCTCTGATCCAAAACCTGGGGGAATACTTCCTTGAGCTGAAGGAGGGGTTGTTGATTCTCCTTGTAGTATCTTTGGAAAACCACTTCGCCTGTGCTTCTGGAAAGTCAGAAAGATGGTCTGTAGGTCGGGTGATAATGCCTGAACTCTGGCTAATATTTCCTCATAGGTTCTGGCTCCCTTGAACATGTCGTCGCAGGGAGAATCTTCATGTTCATACATTTTCATATTGCAATGAGCAAGATGATTTTCGACAATTTGATAAGGATCATGTTTTCTGAGTTCAAGATATACCAATTTGATGTCTTCCAGTGCTGCAGCTTCTACCTTGGAATGACCAAAGTTAAGCAGTGAACACTTCCCAATCTGTATAGGAAAAACCGTCCAGAACTTCTTCTGAACTGCTTTCAATTCTGTGTCGATGCCACCTGTTATTATTTGGTAGGCCACCTCCCTACACACCAGTCTGTCGGGAAGGAACTTTGGAAGTGCATGAGGAGGAATCGAGCACCCGAAAACATTGACATAGGAGAAACCCTCTTCAATAAACCAATCTAAAATCACCCTGAGGTTTCCCACGATTGGCTCTGAAATACGAGGGGGGTGCATAAGCATACAAAATTTGGTGCAAAGGTATCACTACGTTGTGACAGATTTTGTAAAAGAAATCTTTAACATTCTCCTCCCATAGTTTAGAGTGATTAACATGAATGGGATTCGCACAGGCTGGGTTCCAACTCCAATTCATCAAGGGGAATGGAGTCATAGCATCCATAATATATATAGACATGGAAAAATATGCAGGTCGACCTTTCGATTTTGCCGTTTGGTACTCTACAATCTCCTTAGTTAGATTATCTGATAAAATTTTACCCCAGTTGAAACTGTAACCCTCGGCTACTTCGTGTAGAAGTGGTACCCATTCTGCAGGGAAATGGGTAGGGCTTTTCCTCCCGAAAAGTCTACATAGCATTAGAGCTATATAAACCATGTATTCATTTAACGGAGTTGTGGCATAAACACCATGGGTATCAGCTCTAAATCTCGTTGGAATTCCCCACCATTCTGTGATTATACCTGGATATGTTTGATCAAATTCTGTACACTCCTTTCTTTGAAATTCCTCTACGAATTTGGCATTATAAATGTATTTAGAAGTAGGGGACAGTTTATACATTACTTGGATGTGCTCGGGTCTGAATGAGCCGATGATGACCTTTTGGCTGTTTAGAATGCTCCTTGTCTGAATGTCGGTTTTCTCTAAATCCCAGCTTATCATGTCATTGTATGGCATGAGTCTCGGCCACGTGGCTATTTTATGAAGCTCAGACTTTGCTATGTCTCTGAGTTTATTTTCAGTCTTTTCATTCCCGAAATCGTCAGGGAAATTCCTAATCTCATAGTCTAAGATTTAAAAAATCTGCCTCCAGGATTTGACTGAATCCATAGCATGTGGCGTAGTGTCGGATATAACATCTCCATCCGAATTTGAGCTTTCACTTGCCTCCTCACTCTTCTTAGGCGCTTTTCTGGGTACCATGATGTTTGTGCTAAAATGAAAAGCTGTTGCAGAGAAGAAATGCGTAAGTTCTTCTGAATGTAACTCGCTCCTAGTCTGAAAGTAAGAATGATATTCGAAATAACAAAACTTTATTAACCTTTAACTTGTCTTAAATTTAGTGTACCGATATAGGCGATAAAAATTAAATGCTTTAATGGGGATGGTACACTTGGAGATATGCACTTTAAGTTAAAAATATCTCCATTAATCTGTTATAGATACTGCCACATATCGACGATTCAAAACTGGGATTTCGAAAGGAATGTCATCGAAAACTCCCGAATAGCGAAATGCGAAAAGTTATTTAATAACCTTAATGTTGTTTTTAAATTAAGTTAATTACGTTTAAGCTCTTAATTCTTTCGGGATTTCATGTTTCGGACTTTCGAGCATCGTGTCCCCAAGAGGTATGACACAAGTAAATCCCGAATCGCGAAACCGCAATGGGATTTATTTAGGCGCTAACCACTTGTTTTAACCCTTTAATTAATCGCGATCAGGGGTTAGTCTTTACTTTTCGTGGATTGGAGTATCGAGACTCCGACGACTCTTTAACGCAAGAAATCCTGAATCGCGAAATCACGATGGGATTTATTATCATTAAACCTTATTACTTCTTAATAAACATAGCATTAGCTTTTAAGAATTTCGAGACTTTGTTACCGGGACTTGGGAGTTGTTATTAAAAAACATACTTCGTGAATAGCCAAACCCCGAAACCCGAAAATCCCGAAAGACCTTTTGACTCCTTTTTAGAACTAAGGGCGGCTCCGTAACCAACGAAAAATGGAGATTTGGATTTAGAAAAGAAAAATAAACTTTGTTTCAACAGGTGGCTTGCATAGCATTGAAAAGATTTTGTATCTAAATCTCTAGCATCGAGCCATATAGCTCAGCTCTTCATCCTCCAAGATTTTTCTTGCTCAAGGATAATTTTGTATCTATCTGCTTCCAATTGCCGAACATGTTCTATATCGACCCCACCTGCTTGCCCCAATGTGACTTACTCATATATCTTTTCCAGCTCCTTCTCGATGCCCATAAGAGCCGAATCCCTCTCTTTTATGCACTTTATATCCAAATCAATCATCACTTTCTTTAGTTGTTTGAGAGAGGCAACACATTGTTGAGATGTGCACAAATTGAGGTTGGGGTCATATCTGGTCCAAGATCCTTCCACTAGATTTTAGAACTCTTCAATTTTGAGCCAAGCTAGATTAAATTTAAAGGGATCTCTTGGTCTTATTTGAGGCAAATCAAATTTAAACTAAACTAGAAAATGATATGAAAATTTACCTTTACCAACCCACGATTCGAAAACCCCAATGTTTGCAAGAAGATTTTGGTGCACCAAAAAACGATCAAGTTGCTTGTGGATAGCCGCCGACCCCGATCTATTGTTAGTCCATGTAGGACATAACACATTCAGTTCGACATCCACCAATCCCACTGACTCCATCTTATCACATAAATATTGTGACAAAGGGTCCTCCCGAGCCAAGTCCCCCCAAATCTCACCTCTTCCCATTGAAAAATTTAGGTCTCCCCTATTGATGGTGATCTTTGATAAAAATGCCTTATTTTCTAGTAATTTCTCCCAATACAACTCCCGGCTAGAATAGGGACCATAGACATTATGCAGTCAAAACATTATGTTTGATACTTTGCATGTAACCTCTGCTACCAATCGTGAATGCACATAGTATAAATTAATTAGAGAAATGGATTGTGAAAATCTAGTGATGATGCCTCATGATAATCCATCTGAATCGATACCAACAAACTCCCAACCTGGAAGAAATTTCCTCAAATTAATAATGATTATGCCCCCCTTACCCATGGTCTCCTGTAAGAAAAGAACATCAGGTGATTCTAGTCCTAGAAGTCTACGAAGGGAGAGTTTTTTTGGTCTACTTTCAAGACCCCTAATGTTGATGCATAAAATATTCATGGTAAAACCGAGAAGGGGTTTGCACATGCTCTAAGTACCCCAGAAATTAATCTCTGTCGGCCCAAATACACCTCTCCTCTCAAAATCTTGTTCCTGAGTGTGTTTTAGAGATGACTTTCGACCTTCCTTTGGTGGCCATGGATCTTTTGCAAGACCTAAACCCAATACCCCAGAGGAAGAACCCACTTGTGAGTGAGAATGGGGTCTAAGGAGATAGGGGTCCAATAGACGAAGATGAGTTTGAGGAATCATCATTATGGGAACCCACGGACTGGGCTGAGGTAATGTCACTGGCAAGGTCAACTATAGGCCCATCCAATTGGCCACCACCCTCTGAACCAAAAAATACCCTAGATTGATTAAGGGGAAAAGAAGAACCCCCCCTTCCCTTTGAGAAAAAAATTATCTTTTTAGAAATTTGTGTATCCTCTGTGTTAGGAAGAGTAGACTTACCAAGGGGCCTTGGAGGAGCTTTGCTAGCCGTCCACAAAACCTTAATTTTGTTAAAAACTGCTAAAAATAGTAAATTACCAAAATTGTCAGAAAACTGTTTTGAGCTAGTTGGAAAAGGTGGGTGGCCACCGATATCCACCTGGATCACTTGTAGAATCAATCGATTAGGAGTCAATGATGAAAACCCACTCTCAATTGCGAGGAGGCTTGCCACTGAGGACCTCAAGCTCCAAGGTACTAGCTGGTTTCTAGATCCCTCTCCTAGATAATGTGTTGAAGTCAATATGAAGAGATCCATTGAAGGAGGGCCTTAATGTATCTCCCATCAATTGACATGAAACATACACCAAGAGATGATGTGAAGAGAGAGTATCGCCAAGTACAACTGACACAGAGATGATCGACTTAGAAAGTCAACAAAACAACACATGGTCGACTCAGGCTTAAAATTCCCTTGAACATATAGCATGACACAATGGTAACTTGGAAACAAGACTCAAGAGTTGGATGAATATAGTGCAACAACACACGAGGCATTGAAGCACTGCCCATGATGACTAGAAGAGTAACCAACCAGAGGAGTATCTATGACTCATATTACTCAGATGGCTCCTAGGAAATCTAAAACCCAACTGTAATATGATGACTCAAATAGGTTCCATCACTATTACAAAAGGAGAGATAAGTGACCGGGTGACCAAAAAATTTTGTCACCACATTTTTTTCAAGGGATAAATGACTAAAATTGATAAATTTTAAGTGAGCTAACTAAAAAAGACCAAGGTAAATGACCACTTTGGTCACGGGATAAGAACTAAACTAAAAAATACCAAGATAAATGACCAAATTTGGTCACGAGATATAACTAGACTAAAAATGACCACATAACAATTGGTCATTTATTTGGTCATTTTTAGTTGTGTCACTCTGACAATGGAAAATTACAATTTTGACAATGAATTTGTACAATTTACTAAATTCTAACACTACATATGGATTCAAAGACCCCTTGGGTCTTTGAATTCATCTGCAGTGTCACAACTCAACAATTGACACCAAATTAGATATCATGATCATAGTAGGGCCGAACAGAGTTCAGATTCATGATTTTCCCTAGCCCACTATCACCCATTGGACAACTATATAACGATCATCAATACCCTTGTGTCTTTCAACACCTTGACAACACCCAAGCGGACTCATCCGGGCCTTGTTTGGTTTGCCTCAGGACCATGCTCTTTTCCCTAGGGGGAGCCCCCCCTGGGATTATTTTTGAGTTCTAAAACCCTCCCACATCAAAATTTCCTATGTCAAGGCTGCTTAGTTCAGATTTCATAGGCCAAGGACACAGTTTGCAAAAATTTCAACGTTGGCTCATTTGCTTGTCATTAAGCGGATCCTCATAAGGACATGGTATTCCACATGAAATAAAATAAAATCTGTTCATTATGTGGGAAGTGCAGTGATTTCATCATGTAGGGATCAAAATAATCTTTTAACAGGCTATCATGAGCTTGATTCAGAGTTCGTATGACTGGTCTAGGGCCAAACTTTCACGTCGCCTAAAGGGCCATAATTCATAATTGTGACTTCTTGATTAGTTTGTGTTGCATTAACTGAATGGAAATGGAAATCAGACCCGATAGTTGCATAGGTTAGTGTGATATCTTTCCAACGGTATATCATGTGCCTGGTTTCAACCCCCGATTGAGAACGAGCCTTCACAAATTTGTGACTAGTTTCATAGGTCAGATTAGTAGCAACGGTTCAACGTTAAAAATTTGTTGTTGAAAACCTCCAATTCATAAAATAAATGGTCCATTGTTGTAGTATACTCAAAGACCTTTCCAACGATGCCTCATTTTCCTCAATCCGACATCGGATGACCCAGTTAGGGCTCTCACGAGTCTATGAACTGTTTAGGTGGGACAATGTGATCAACTAGCATAACAGAGTTTAAGGGCAGTTAAAATAATGTTTAATCACTTCATCTCAGAAATATATTGCTACCATGTCAAAGTAATTGTCAACACCTTTCCGACGATACTTCGTTTTCTCCAATTGGATATCGTATGGCGATCTGGCACCTTTCACAAGATTGGGTATTTTGTGGGCCTTACAGGCAAATCAGGGTTTTAGACTACAAATGTTCCTGGCCAAAATTGGGGACCTAGGTTGCATCTGATTGGATTAGTGATGGAAAATTATCGATAGGATCGTCGATACCTTTCCAACAACATGCCCTACATCCAATTCCGACTCTGTCCCATCTGACAGCTTTTTCAGCCTCAACCAATATTGCCCCTTGTCCAAAGTCAAAGTCAACCTTTCACCGGCATGCATTTTAAGGAAATGAATAAAAAATAATTAAAAAGTTAAAAAATAGGGAAAAGGGGAGGGCATTCCATGCACCCTCTCCCATGCATAATTTTGATATTCGAAAAATTAAAAAATATGAAAAATGCTAAGACACTTTCCCCACCTTTCTCAGGCCACTTGACAGGTGCACTGGGGGAGAAAGGGCTTTGACTCTGCAACGAATGTGACTCTGCAACTCAGGGAACGAGATCAGAGTGTAGAGAGCTTTTGGTCCACACCAACATTAAACACAATGACATATACAATGCCCCATATCAATTTGCTTCCCAAGTCACTAGCTTAGATTTTCATAGATAAAAGTTTATGTTGGTTCTAAAAAAATAATGGCCTTGCATGCTGGTTTTGATTCAGATTGAATTGTTGGTTAAATTTTAATTTTTTATGGTTGGGAGGTTTATAAGTGTTGGTTTCAGTTTTCTTAGTGGTTTTAGTTTGTTTCAGGTCCAAAATTACAAGGGGGAGGGGATTCAAACCCCTCTTGGGCATCAATCCCAAAGCATCGAGGTCCCCCTTAAAGTTATGAAATTGCTAGGTGTTTTGCTTTATTTGCAGGCTTGTACATGCAATTTTCCAAGCCAAGAGTTTAGAACCCTAGCTCCCTCCCCTTTCTTTACTCATAAATCCATCACTTATTATGAAAAATACATTATGGAGGGGGAGGGACATGAGAAATTTTAAGAAATTTTAAGGACTAAATTTCACCTATGGGTGAAATTTAAACCATTCAAATTTTGGTAGGACGAAGTTTAAATATTAAAAAAAAAACCATATTAATCCCAATTCACCTCTTTATTTTAAAAAAAATATTAATTAAATATTTAACCCCAATTTAAACGGACACAAATTTTAAATATTAAAAAAAACCCATATTAATCCCAATTCGCCCCCTTTATTTTTTTAAAAGTATTAATTAAATATTTAGCCCCAATTTATATGGAGACTAATTTCATTTTTCGCCATGGAAAAATGGCGGCCGATCCTTCCTTTCGCTCGATTTTTGGAACTAGCCATTGATCTTCCATCTTCCAGGATTTTCGCCCAACGTTTAAGGTTGTAAACCAATATTTCCTCCCATTCACCCCTGCCCCCGACTTGGGAATGGCCATTGCCCTTCTAGATTTTTCGCCCACTGTTTTAGATTTTTCATAGGGCCAAGGACCATGATTCGCCTCTATTTGGGAATGGCGATTGGCCTTATGGCTTTTTCGCCCACCGATTTGGAGTTTTTACAGAGGATGCCCCCGAGTTTTTACAGAGGATGCATTCATGTTCCAGATAGCTTGTTCTCGTGCGATCGTGCGAATAATATCTCTGTGGATGCTTCATATTTTTTTTTTGGTAATATTCAGTTCGAAATTGAACCATAAAATAGTATTTTTATACCTGTAAGATTGTGATCTAGATAACCTACGTTTTGGATCTTTGGTGTGCATATCAACATTTGGGTGAGAGTTATTGAATGAATTATATTTAATATCTAATGGTCAATAGTGAAAGCTCATTGTATTACCTGGAGAATGCGTGTGCTCTACCTAATAACCTAAGTCGATCAGACATGGAACGAGATTAGTTGCAGTGATCAAATCGAGGAATGGAAGGCATTTCTGCCTGTTTAAAATCGCCAGTAAGTATAGAGTTCTCCACGCTGCGTTGAGGGCAAGCTGGAAGATTAATTTCATTATCAAATCCAGATCCAACCTGTTGTGAACGCTTAAGGAAACCCCAGTGTGCAGTACTCAACTTTTATTCGCTTCCATAGCAAGTTAAACAGTGAGAAAACGCATCCAGAACGAGTTCGCACCGTTGGGTTGAGCAAAGGAGGGCCACAATTTGTTGTAGGACAGAGGAATCGTTGAAAGGTCAAAATCAATCTCACCTTTGATTTGATTCTCATCAATGGTGGCCGAGTCATGTTGACGATTTGAAGTTTCTCTAAGGCCTGCATCATATTCCATTGGCTTTGCAATGCATTCTATAATTTGTGTCATATCTGTAGTCTTGCAGTCATCGCTTCAAGTGAAAGAAGATGTTTCTGTGTTTTCCTTTTATGAAATGTTGGCCATGTTTTACCCCTAAAGAAATAACAATTGTTTACTATGTTGTGTCATGCTTACATTCACATGATTCTGTGTACATTTGTCATTGTTTGATTTATATACTGAATTGATTTGATTTGTGCATGCAGACTACTCTTAAAGGTTTTATTACAGATGTTATGAAAATATGGATACATAGGTATTTTCCCTCCTGGTTATTTTCTATTTTTTTTTTCTACTGCAATTTTGAAATTTTTAATAATATCATAGTTTTACAGTAATTAACTGTACTAGAATTGTGCCACCCATAATGCATTCTCAATTCACTTGAGAAAGAAATAGAAATTGCTAAATCCTTTTTTTTCTGCTTGAAATGTTCCCATATATTTTCTCTTTGATATTAAGGATCTAGGCTCGGTCCTTGGTTCACGGAGTTGAAATTTTATTTGGTTGTGGGATGGAAAATGGCACAAGTTTCTCTCACTGCTTGATCTTGGCTGTGTATTTGCACGGGATGCTACTTACTTATACCTTAGCAACCATTAAATAGTTGCTTTCAATAGAATTTCTTATTGAAACTTGAAAGCATCTCCATTCTATTGCATGTCTTATTTTGCTAAGCTAATTTCACTGATTTTCATAAATGTGGTTTCAGTCTTTTAGATCTTTCATGCTGAGTAATATCCCATGCTCCTGTAACAACTTGAGAAAGTTGACTACTCCTTTGAAGGAGTGTTACAATCATCTCTAGTAGATATGATCAGTGTGGAGAACTGTTTGTATTTTGAGTGTTGTCATCTTGT
>JASDQU010306862.1:53230-80777 GCA_032191745.1 Picea mariana | reverse complement strand
GATGTTAATCAACAATGCACTATAATGAGTTAGAATTAATCTTTGTAATACAAAATGAGCATGTGTAATAACAACAATATCAATAGATGCTAAATTCACAAGATAAAAACATCACTTGTTCTCTATTATCTCTTCATCTGCAACCCAATTTTCCCCTTCCCGGTGTTTGAATAATCCATTCAATTCTTGATCAGTTATAGCCCTCAATTTTCACCCTCCTGGTACCTGAATGATATTATTCGAAACCCTAGTTTTCTCCATCCCAGTGTTTGAATGATCTATAAAAAAATTCATTACTCACAGCCCCAACTTTGCCCCTCTTATCGCTTGAATGATCATGTTCACCATGGCACAAGTCCCTTTGCTGAGACTAGTCTTTATCTGCTTCATGAGATGGTATAATAACATATCAAATGGGTGATTACAATAAGCATTGAAAGTCCTAACATTGCTATGAGGATTTACTAATCTTTCAACTTTTGTAAGGCTTTGTAGTGCCATTTATCTCTATAACATCCCCAGCACCCAACTGTTGGGCTATGCCACACAAAAATTCTCGAACTGTATATAAAATTAAAACATACAAATATTCTACAAATACAAAGATTCATACAGAATAACAATAAAAATACACATGCAACATTCACATGAAAAACCCATAAAAATAAACGCCTAAATAATAATGCAACATGTAGTTTAACACACAATTTACACTTACCTTTGATAGAAAAGATCACCAACTATGTGCAGACCTTCCACGTTCCTCCTAGCCTTAGACCACACTGGTAAAAACTCACAGAAGTGGTCACCCCCCGAGATGGCACTAAACTCTACCTGGGTAAATGAATTCTTAACCAAACTGATGTTACTCAGACAATAAGAAGGACTATGTCACAGGTGCCAAATCAAACTAACAACCTACAATCTCTCATTCCCCACATGCCTTTTCCCACCCCAAGAAATGTACCCGTTCTCTGTTCAACAGTCCTCTGGCTGCCCCATTTCCTTTATGGGGCTTCAGGAATAGGCCAGACAAGAAGTCTCAGAGCCCTGTAGTTGCAGTTTGGCACCTTCGGGAAATGTTGGCTGCCTTGTGAGTGAGCTTTACTGGAATAAAATGAGCATCTTTAGTAAGCTTATCCACCATGACCATGATAGAATCACGCTGCTTGTTTGTTTTGTGAAGTTTGGTGATGAGATCCATTGTTACAACTTCCCATTTGCACTCAGGGATGGGTAATTGTTGTAGCAAACTAGCTGGGTGTCTATGCTCAGTCTTGACCTTTTGACATTCCAAACATTTGGCAATAAAATAAACAACTTTTTTCTTCATGCCTTACCAATAATATTGACTCTTGACAGTTGCAATAGTTTTATGATAACCTGGGTGCCCAACATAAGGTACACTATGCATTTCTCTCAATATCATATTTTTCAATTCCTGGGAATTTGGTACATAAGTTCTGCCCCTGTACATGAGAATTTCATCATTTCCTAGCTTATAGTCTTCCATTTTCTGCTGCAAAATACCTTGTTGAAATTTTATTATTATTTCCATGTATTGCAAATCTGATTTTGCAGCCTCTAAGAACATGTTGTTCAAATTTGATTGGTACATGCTAATGGTTGTAGCATGCAACTCATGCACCCTCCTACTAAATTCATCAACCACCTTGTTCTCTTTCCCTTTGATATGCTTTATATCAAACTCATATTCACTGTGAAATTCTAACCACCTACTTTGCCTGGTATTTAGAGTTGGTTGTTCAAATAAATATTTCAAACCATTATGGTTTGTCCTCAACTCAAACATTTTCCCCATGAGGTAGTGCCTCCACATCTTCAAGGCATGCACTATGGCTGCCAATTCCAAATCATGAGTAGCATAGTGTTTTTCATGCTCCTTCAACTTCCTTGATTCATAACATACTACATACCCATTTTGACTGAGAACTCCACCAAGCCCTTCTTTACATGCATTAGTGCATATGATGAAGTCTTCATTTAGATCAACAATCTTTAGTATTGGGGCACTTGTTAATAATTGCTTCAAGTGTTGGAAACTCCTTTCATAATCCAATGTCCACTGAAACTTCATCTCCTTTGTTACAACAAGATTTGCCTCACCCTATGCAAACTTGCACATAGGGCCTTTTCCCATTTCCCTATGCAGACTTGAAGTCCCTTTTTGCAAATCCCATAGCTAAAAACACGATTTTTCCACATATACACGCCCTACCTATATTACAACATGTGTATACGCAGGTTGCACCACTACAACCCACACACATCGGGATTTGTGCCCAAAATTAAAGAATGGTGTCGGGTTTGCATGTCGCATCACGAGATCCATGATTGTTGACCTTCCATATACTGGAAACGTTCTGAATCGACCCTTCAGTTCCACTTGAAGGCTATAAATAGGCCAAATCCGAGCTATGGAAAAAAGGAGAAGAATTCAACTTTGAGAGAAAAGTTACTATGGAGAAATTATTCACTTCACATTGAGTCTGCATCCCTTTGTCTTTTAAGTCTAAACACATGGTTCAACCCCCAATCTCTTCCCTTCTTGATTGAGAACCTCATTGTCTCTCTTATATGAGCTTGCCTTTGGTGGAGGATTGAAGTGGTGGAGGCCCAACTGGAAGGAGCTTAGTTTCTTGGCTCTGAACCGTGCCGACACAGAAGTTTGTAATTCATTCACTTCTGCTGATTACATTTTAATAGAAATACTATTTTCTCATGCAATTAATATCTTGTGAATATTTGAATTGTTATTCCATGGGCGTATTTGTTATGAATGTTGATAGATTATGCTATTGAATGTGCTAACATTATATATTATCACCATATGCTTGCGTTTATTGGTTGTTGAGGACTAGTTGCAAGTGCATCGCTTTTGGTCAAGTGCTCAATGGTGGACTTCATCGAACGTCTGGACAAGGTAGGCCTTTTATCTTGTCTTGCTAGCATATTTGTTTATATAACATACTTGAGATTATAGTTGATTTCTACAGTCATTTATGTCTATTGTGGTTTACCCCTAGCCATAGAGAGATTTTCCTCGTAACAAAATTGGCGACCATACTGTGGAAATAATCTTCTTTTTCGGGGTTTGGAGTGTTTTTCTCCTTAGATTGCTCTCGTTTATATTGATTTTATTGTTGTATGATTGCTTGACAGCCTCTGTTCACTTCGAGTCTGAGTTTCTTAGCCTTCTCCTTAGTCTGGTTGTGTTTTGACACATATACGAGGATTTTTGCCTGACAGTCCCGTACATATGCGTGCTGTCCTTGTGCAAGATGGTATTATGCACGCTTTTCCCTTGAACAATTGTGTACATCACCCTTTGTTTCTTGGTTGTTGGGTTTGATGGTTGCTTAGTAGGTTTTGATGATTGTTGAGTCTTCTTGGGTCTCTATTATGACTGTTAAGTGTCTGTGAAATGGCAAGAAACCTTTATTTGGTTGAATTTTTGGGCGGTGCCTTTCTCATCATCCTTTTCATTTTATTGTCCTTGTATCTTGGGCTGGGTGTTTTGGTCCTTGATATCCTACTTGACTTGTCTCTGTTTACACACAGTAGAGTTTTTATATCAAGCTGTTGTTCATTCCTTTATATTGAAAATACAAAAATATTAGGCATTTTACATTGTTGGCATTTTGATCTCTTGAGTCTTTATCATTTATCTTAGTACATGTAAAGGAAGATTGTATTTTATTTTAGAATTGCAGAACTGAATTGAGAATTGCATTTTGAAAAACATATCATTTATTGAAAATTGAAGTTAGAAATTTGCATTGTATGCATATTCATTTATTTTACTTGCTAAGTCATAACATCACTAGTTTCATGACCGCACCTTTTTGAGTGAGCAAGGCCACTAAAAGTAATGCTATAATTTAAAATTGATTAGTAACGATTTTATTTTTCTAGGGTGCACAAACTAGTTTAGGATTTAGAGCTTTGGAATAGGATTTTGTGAGTAAACTTCTCCAAGGCTATTAAATCAACATATGTGTCTGACTAAGGGAGTGGAGAAATCCATTGTGTAATCGGTAATATCAGGAAACTCCGCTTACACTAGAGTTAAGAACGAGGTCACGTGAGGTTGGTTGAAGGGATATCCCCCCGATACCTTCTTAGCGTTCGATATATTTCTGGGGATCTATTCGTATATGGGGATCTTGCTAGTACCTTTACCTCTATGAGAGGCGATGCTTTCAAGGTTTCAGGTTTTGTTACCCTGCCCATACGGTGGACCTGACTTATGACTGCTCACTTATGCATCGGTTATATCATGGTTGCTTAGTTGCTTGACGTAGGTACCACATAGGTTACTTGTAGGGGTTATTCTGCAGGTACCCTGGGTCAGATAAGGGTTTGACAACACACAACCTTTATGGAGGATTACCTCTCTGGGGGGATGTGGCCGATTGATTGTTAATCCCACGAGGTCCCTTATAACTGATTCTGATACCTTTGATCTTTAGTAGGGAGTCTCAAGCCCCTCTTGGGCGAGGCATACCTACTTTATGGAGGGAGGCCTCTTTCAACCACTTTATCTCATTTGTATGCATATTGGCCTTTTGTTTTATTTTGGTGTGCTCTTTGATTATTAGTTGACCTTAGGATTTTGTATTGCATCATAATTTTTCATTATCATGGATAGTGGAGTCCCTTTGACTCCCTCATTTAATGCTACCTCCCCCATGACATTCACTCATTTCATGGGGACGAACCTGTCCGTGTTTCATAATGGTATGCAAAATTATGATACTCAGTCAATGCCTTGGGTATCTAATAATTTTTCTCATGGTATGCCAGACATGTCTTCACATTTTCCACCCTTTGTCTTTCCTCCTTATTATTCCTCTCCGTTTGGTGGGATTCATATCCCTCAAACAACTCTTACGGTAGGAGGTTGGAATCTTCCTTCCTACGAATCCACTTTTCCAGGAGCAAGTGCTCAAATGGGCGGTCGTTCTACTTATTACACTCCATCCACCTATCCTTCTTCCGCTATGACAGTTCGTATGAAAGATTTTCCCATGGAAGAACTTCATCTGTCCTTTGGTGTTTCATCTACAGGGAGTTATTTTTATAGTATGGGAAACCCCCTTCATGAATTTCATTTGTCTAGGGGTAACATATATCCTCACATGAGTAACCCTTGTCATGTCACTTTCTCTTCACAAGCAGATTCCTTGGTGTCGATGCCCTTACACCCCTTTATGAATCAATATGAAGGAGGATACTATCCTGCCAGATAGGGACATGGTGTATACCCGAACCCTTCTTTTCCTGCAATTTCTCAAAACCAGTCTTTCCCGGAACATTGTTCTCAAATGCCACAACCCACCGCCGCCATAAGTCCAGTCACTGTAGGCCATACTGACATTATATCACCAACCTCTTCTAGTCATGTTGGATATTGGTCAACAACCTCTGCAATTCATGTTGAATACCAACAACCAGCCGCTGCAAGTCATGTTGGGGGCACAAGTCTAGTCATTGCTAGTCACACTGCACATTCATCACCAACCTCTGCTAGTCATGTTGGCGATTCGTCACCAACCTCTGCTAGTTATGTTGGGGATTCATCACCAACCTCTGGTAGTCATGTTAAATATTTTCTACTAACCTCTGCAAGTCATGCTGCGAGCATGTCACTGGCCTCTGCAAGTCATGCTAGGGGAATTCATACGATTGAAAAGTCTAGATGTGTAAGACGTAAGCCCAAGTTCCTTTATAGGATTTGCGAAGGAGAACACCTTACTCGTTTGTGCCCTGCTACTGTTGTAGTACCAGAAGTGTGGTCCTTACCAGGGGGACCTTCAGGTTCTGAGTCGTCTTTGGCTTCCCAAACTTCTTTGGTTGATACTGCAGTTATGCCGATGCAATCTTTGGCTGACACCCCTCTTCCTTTAGGGGATGATGCATCTCTTGACCTTGTTGTCTCGCATCTTGTTCAACCAACGGTCGTGTCAATGCAATCTTTGACCGACACCACTCCTATTTTTGGGGTTTATGCATCTCTTGCCTTGTTGTGTCGCATCCTATTCAACCAAGGGTTGAAGAAGTGGTTGCACCAATGCAATTTTCGGTTGATCCCACTCTTCTAGTTCTAGTTCTATACCTTCTATACCATGTCCTTAGCATCTCTAGTTCTATACCTTCTGCACAAGGGAGCATTCCACTCTATTCGAGTACACTCCATCCAAGTTCTAGGGTGATTTCCTTTGATTGGAATGATCTTGTAGAGCCTCGTCTCACTTTTTCTACACGCTTCCAGATAAGGGGCATTCTTTGATATATTGTAGATAAGGTAACCTATGCAAGTATTTCATCCCCCTCGACTTGGAAAGTTTTGGGTTTTCCCAAGCTTGTGTCAGCTATCTGTGAGTTGTTGATTTTTGACAGAAGTCCTGCATGGGAGCCTTGGCCTCCCCCATGACATGCCGCCTAGAAACCCCCCAACGAGTCTGATTTAAGCTCTTTTTCGACTTGTCTAAAAAGTGAAAAGATTGTCGAGTGAATTTGTATCTTTTACACTCGTTAATTGGATTTGAAAGGTTGTGAGTCTTGGTTAATCTCTTTTCCGACTCGTTTCAAAAGAGAAAATATTGCCGGGTGAACTTGTCTCTTTCACACTCGTTAATTGGATCTGAAAGGACGCCTATTTGATGCAAGTGTCTCCCTTTTCCAAACTAAGTAGACTAAGACTACGAAAAATGACATTTTTTTGGCATTAAGTTTTAATTGCATCTCATGCCCTTGCTTATAGTATTGAGCCTATTTCTGGTTCTCGCTTTTGCGTTATAATCCGTTTACCTCAACAGTTTACATCCTCAACCAAGCAGAGCCTTATTTATATCCTTTGCATCTTGACACCCTATTCCCAGGAGGAAGCATTCCCCTGAGTGTCCATCTCCGGCATGCACCTCATTGCCTTGAGCATAGGTATGTTCCATTGTTGGAACTAGTTTTTCTTACTTGGGACACTCATTTCCTCCTCTGTATCATAACATTCATTTGATTATGAAAAAACAAAAAAAAGACGGGCGAAAAAGGAGTATTATCTTATATTGGCAGCAGTTGTGTCGCCTTTGAACAAAGCACAAAATTTTTGAGTCCACTTGTCATCAAAATTTTGGGTTTAGCATGACCTTAGGAAGCTGAGATCGTTACAAAGAGTTTACTCCCTCGCAGGTTACTCTTCTAGTCCTTATGGAGAGTTTGATTGATGCCTCCTGCATCTCAAAGTTTCATCACTGAGTCTATGTTGCTAGAGTCTTCCATATGTCTCATGCTCTCGTTCAAAGGATGTCTATCAACTTGTGTTGTCCACTCCTCATAACTCTTGACTTCTCATGTCGACCATACCCTCAGTCTGTCTCAGAATCACATGAAGTTGTAGTCCTATTTCACACCCTGGTCCTACTTTCCTCATTGGTAGGTAACCTTGAACCTAGCATTCGACATTTCATCATTAGTCGCTAACTGGGTGGTTTCCCTTGTTTTTTATGACAAGACATCTATTCACACATTGGGATTCATGCAGTGTATTGGATGCCATTATCCCTATTGATGGTTTCCTCGCCTTTGTCAACATTGTTCCTCATTGGCTGCTATTCATAGGGTCTTTTTTATGTACCGCTTACATCTGGCACACACGAAAGATGCACAGGGTCGTTGGTTCGTGAACATGTTCTTCGTCTGATTTCCTCCAAATCATCAAGCTCCTGCTTTGTACCTCATGATGAATGATGAGAGATTCCTTAATGCTCTCCTTTCAATGAGTCTCCTTCCATCGACTTCATCTCATCTATTCTGAAGATGAGACCTAGAGTCCTATGAGTACCTAGAGGCTTGCAGTCATTAGTGGAAGTTTCTCTCGCCATCGACAGTTGGGAATACATCAATGTCTCCTGATCGATGGATTCTTCAAGTGTTCAACCCCGACTCCTTTATTCACACTTGTAAGAATGTACTCGATGCCTTGATATATACTTTCATCATCGATAGACTGTCTCGCATTTGTTAATGATATACCTCAATGCCCGGTAATCAAATGAAGTCTCATTGTGTTCGACCTCAACTCCTTTATTCACACGATGTAGAATTGCACCTTTGGTATATTGTGTCGAAGACTTGAAGACATCATTTTATAGTCGAAACTTTCCTAAGCTGTTGATACCTTTCATTGTACTCCATTGTATACATATATCTTCAGATTGATTTTGAGATTGGTTTTCCTGGGCCTTGTTCGTGACAATGAAAACATTTGGCATGTAACGACCTTTGTATTGCCTATTCATGGCCATGGAAAACTATTTGGTATATTTTCACATGGATCTGCAGTGTAATTCAAATTGCCAGCCATGTGTGCAAAGTCAGTATAAATTTTCATGAGCAACTAATTCTTCTAGTTGGGTCCCCATTACTCCACTTTTGGGTCTTCAAATGTATTTCAACCATCGCAGATACTCCTCATACCTCACACATTAGGGGGCATCTGTTATAGCAAGATTTGCCTCACCCTATGCAAACTTGCATAGAGGGCCTTTTCCCATTTCCCTATGCAGACTTGAAGTCCCTTTTTGCAAATTGCAGAGCTAAAAACATGATTTTTCCACATATACGTGCCCTACCTATATTACAACATGCGTATATGCAGGTTGCACCACTACAACCCGTGTACATCAGGATTTGTTCCCAAAATTAAAAAATTGTGTCGGGTTTCCATGTCACGTCACGGGATCCATGATCCTTGACCTTCCATATATTGGAAACATTCTGAATCGACCCTTCAGTTCCACTTGAAGGCTACAAATAGGCCAAATCCAAGCTATGGAAAAGAGGAGAAGAATTCAACCTTGAGAGCAAAGTTACTTTGGAGAAATTATTGACTTCACATTTAGTCTACATCCCTTTGTCCTTTAAGTCTGAACACATGGTTCTTCACTTCTTGATTGAGAATCTCATTGTCTCTCTTATATGAGCTTGCCTTTGGTGGAGGATTGAAGTGGTGGAGGCCCAGCTGGAAGGAACTTAGTTTATAGGTTCTGAACCATGCCAACACATAAGTTTGTAATTCATTCACTTCTGTTGATTACATTTTAATAGAAATACTCTTTTCTCATCCAATTAATATGGGTGTATTTTTTATGAATGTTGATGGATTATGCTATTGAATGTGCTAACATTATATATTATCACCATATGCTTGTGTTTCTTGGTTGTTGAGGACTAGTTGTAGTTGTATCGCTTTGGGTCAAGTGCTCAACGGTGGAATTCATCGAACATTTAGATGAGGTAGGCCTTTTATCTTGTCTTACTAGCATAATTGTTTATATATCATACTTGAGATTAGAATTGATTTCTGCAGTCATTTCCGTATTTTGTGGTTTACCCCTAGCCATAGAGAGATTTTCCTTTTAACACCCTTCTTTTGCAAGGAAGTGATAAGGTATGCATGGAGAATCCTTCAATCTCATATAGTAGCATGCAAGGCCCATGAATGATCTAACCTATGTCACGTTCTTTGGTGTTGACCATCCTCTAATGACCTCAATATTTTCAGGATCCACTGTTATCCCTTCCTATGAAATGATATGTCCCAAATAATGAATTTGCTTCTGATAAAATGATCACTTGCTCAATTTGGCATACAATCGATGCTCCTTTAATACCTATAATACCATCCTCAAGTGTTGTTCATGCTCTTCCTCTGAATTAGAATATATAAGAATGTCATCCAAAAAGACAATGACAAACTTATCTAAGTATTCTCTAAAAATACCATTCATTAAACACATGAATACAATTGATGCATTTGATAACCCAAATGGCACCACTGTGAATTCATAATGTCCATATCTTGTTCGGAAGGAAGTCTCGCTGATGTCTTCTTCTTTAATTCTTACTCGATGATAGCCAAACCTGAGATCAATCTTGGAGAATATTTTTGCATCTTTCAACTGATCAAAGAGGTCATCGATCCTTGAAAATGAATACTTATTCTTTACAGTTACCTTGTTCAACTGCATGAATTCAATGCAAAGTCTCAACGTTCCATCCTTTTTCTTCACAAATAATACCAGGGCACCCAAAGGTGACACACTTGGGCATATATACCCCTTCCTCAGAAGCTCTTCAAGTTTCATTTGCAATTCCTTCAATTCTGGTGTACTCATCCTGTAAGGGGTCTTGGATACTGGGGTTGCTCCATGCATCAAATTGATGGAGAAATCAATGTATCTTTTAGGGGGTAATCCTGGTATTTATTTAAACACATCTTCAAACTCTTTTAAGACTGCATAATCTTCAATATTTGACACCTTATCTTCAATCTCTTTTAGGTGTTTCTTCTATATGTGCTGCAAATATTTGACACCCTTTTCTGTAACTTTTCTTCAGTTGCAATCTCAAAATTTCTCTGATGGTTAATACCCTGGGAATTCCCTGTACTGTCCTTAGGTTCCCTTCTTCATCTGGGTAAATAAATGCCTTATTATAACAGTCTAGGATAGCATGGTGTCGGTCCAACCAATCCATACCAATTAGACAGTCATAGGAACCTAAAGGTAGGATGTTCAAATATTCCCTAGTGCTCAGTCCATTCATGTCCATTGGACATGCCTTAACCATTTCATTAATTTTTCTTTTAGCTCCAGTAGCCAACTACACCAAACAAGATTTTCCATGCTTGTTTCTTGGCAAATGCAATCTTTCCACCATCTTAGGATCTATATAACTATAACTAGCTCCAGAATCAATTAAAATAGCAATGGTTTGGTTGTTGAGCTTACCTTCCACTTCAATCATATGTGACTGAAACTCAACTTGCTTGTTGTCTAGGGATGCATAAATCCTAGGTACATTTCTGCCCATGTTCTCCACTGTATCATCTTGTTGTACATTGTGAACAATGGGCTCACTTTTTCACCTCTGTGAGGACAATCTCTATACATATGATCTTCCCCACAACCCAAACATTTAATAGGTGGTTTCCTTGGTCTTTTCTCCCCTGTCTCAGTCATTCTGGGTTCTCTAGAAGATGACTATCCCTAAGGATTATTTATGAAGAATGGTGGCTTATTCCCCTTTTTCTTTTGTTCTATGTTGTTTTTCTTCTTGTCTTCCCAAGATTTTTGGAAAGTTGGCCTTCCTTTATGTTGATCATGAAGACATTTAGCTCACCTTATGGTCTCCTCCAATGTTTTGGGATCATCATATTGTATCTTGTCACTGATAAATGGTGGCAGCCCACTCGAATACCTCTGAATCTTAATAGGCTCTTCCTTGATGAAAGAAACATACTTTAGCAGTTCTAAAAACCTTCTTTCATATTCATCTATAGTCATACTCCCAAGCTTGAGTTCAAATAACTCCATTTTCTTGTCATAGTACCTCTTAGTCATTTTTGGAAAGTTGGTCTTCCTTTATGTTGATCATAAAGGCATTTAGCTCACCTTATGGCGTCCTCCAATGTTTTGGAATCATCATATTGTATCTTGTCACTGATAAATGGTGGAATCCCACTCAAATACCTCTGAATATTAATTGGCTCTTCCTTGACGAAAGAAGCATACTTTAGCAGTTCTAAAAACCTTCTTTCATATTAATCTATGGTCATACTCCCAAGCTTGAGTTCAAATAAATCCTTCATTTTCTTGTCATAGTACCTCTTAGTCAAGTATTTATTTTGAAAATACCTCTTGAATTCCCTCCAAGTAACATTTTCCTCATCAATGTGTTGCCCCTACAGAAATTGGTCCCACCATATGGATGCCTTTCCCTTGAGCTGATAGATGACAATTATTCCCTCTACGTGTGAAGAGTAATTATGAAATTGAAAATATTTCCTCATTCCTAGCAACCATGTCTCTGCATCTTCATCCTTCTTGTGCTCACCATCAAATGTAGGAGGCTTGATTTTGTTCATTTATCCTTGTAGCTCATCCACCCCAGACCTCCTCTTATGTTTCCTGACAGGGGATGGACTTGAGCTATTGTGTGCTCTCCTAGTGGGATTCCTTGGGGAGTGATGGTGATTTTTGCCAACACTTCTTGTTCTTCTTCCTTCATCATGAGACTCGTGACTTCCTGATTTGCTTGTGTCATTGTCCTTATCCATCTTCTTTCCTATTATGTTCAAACTCTACATTAGCTTTATGTTGAAGCCCTCTTGCTTCTCCTTGGATTTCATAAGCCTCTCATTATCATCCTTATAACTTTGGACATCCTTTTGCAAACTTTTAATGATCTCTACCAAGTTCATGTTTTCTTCCTTTTCTTCTCCATGTCCATTTGAGTTTGTACCCTCATTAACCATGTTGACATACATCCCTCTGATTTCATCTTTTGGGTTGTAAGCCCCCTGTGTATTTTCCATGATTTTGAACTCTGTGTTAATCATGTTAAGATCTAATTATTGTTAACTCTGCAAAATGTGCAACCAACAAAACTTGTTAGGCTAATTGATTTAACAATTCATGAAATTATGCACAATTTTGGTTCAATAATGCATTAGAATTATTTCTTCTGATTTCCTAAAAATTGACTGCCCAGATCAATTTTCTTGGTGACTAGTTATATTCTATTGTCCAAATCCTCTCCAATGCCTACTTCCATGCTCAATTCTTAGTTTTGAGCAGAAAGTTATGGTTATTTGAAAATTGTCCTTTCTGTGAGGGAAATCCCTGTATAATTGTTCTTATTTTGGAGCTTAATTAGCTCTTGGACTCGTGCTGGATCCTCTCATAATGAACATGGACCCTTTTTATTTATTTAGGTGCAGATCTGTACAAATCAGAAGCCCGTGGAATCTTTCCTTTATCTCCTTTTCTACCTTAAGAACAATTTTCAGGCACTAGCCCCTTAACTTCGGCGAAAATCGCATGTGATCGAGGGCTATGACCAAGCGCTTAGCTGAAAGGAGCTTATCCAGAGCTTCAGGACTCCGAGGATCCAAAAATTAGGGATTCAGAGGTTTCTCCCTCAACACACTCCAAAACCCCTGAATATCTAACTAGCGAACTCCCGAATGTATGTTATCCAGAGCTTCCAGACTTCAGCGCTCCGAAATTTTGAGCTTCAGAGGTTTCTCCCTCAACACACTCCAAAACCCCCGAACACGGAACTAGAAAAATCTCAAATGTACGCTATCTGGAGCTTAGAGACTTTGACGCTCCGAAATTTTTGTCTTTGGAGGTTTCTCCTCAACACACTCCAAAACCCTCGAACACCAAGCTGGCGAACTCCCAAATGTACGCTATTTGGAGCTTCGGGACTTCAACGCTCTGGAATTTTGGGCTTTAGAGGTTTCTCCCTCAACACACTCCAAAACCACCGAACGTCAAACTGGAAAACTCCCGAATGTAAACTATTCGGAGCTTCAGAACTTCGGTACTCTGGAACTTCGGGATTCAGAAGACTTCTTAACATAACACCACAATTACCCGAATGTTGAATTGACAAACTCCTGAATAGACGCTCTCTGGAGCTTCAGGACTCTGATGCTCTGGGACTTTGAGACTTTGGTCTTCGAGAGACTTCTCAACATAACACCACAATTCATCTGAACACCGAATTGGTAAACTCCCGACCAGGCGCTCTCCAGATCTTCGGGACTCCGGCGCTCCGGGACTTTGGGATTCAAGAGACTTCTCAACACAACACCACAATTCACCTGAATGCTGAATTGGAAAACTCTCTAACAACGCTTCTCCAGAGCTTCGGGACTCCGACGCTCTGGGACTTCGGGCTTTGGGAGACTTCTCAACATAACACCACAATTCACTCGAACTCTGAATTGGCGAACTCCTAAACAATGATTCTCCGAAGCTTCGGGACTTTGACACTCCAAGACTTCGGGCTTCGGGAGACTTCTCAACATAACACTACAAATCACCTGAATGCTGAATTTCTGAATACTCGCTAATCTACGGACAAGTGCCCCCAACAATGAATGGTCTGGATTGACTCTGGGCTTCGGGACTTCGAAAATTTTTCTCCTCCTGGAAACATAAGAACTAGTTTCTTCCAGAGTGTTGAATCTTCAAATGTGTGAGATCTACGACTCACGTTCGTCTATGCATAGATTTGACGACTGAGAACTGATCTTCTTCAAAAATCTCCTCCTTCTAGATTGGGTTTGATCCAATGACTCAGATTGTTCCATGACCAATCCAACGGTTAGGCAGTCCTCCCAATGATTACGACGTAGATTCACTCCGGGACTTCAGAGCTTCGGGGCTTTTGCCTCCTTTTCAACCAAGACTTAAAAACTGTCGAAGCAACGAAGTATGAAGGACTTGAGGGTTTAACAACCATGCTCCTTCTCATGATTTGACAGTTGTGAGGAATTCATACCTCTCCCAAATAGATCTCGTCCGTTCTCCTTCTCACAAAGAGATTTCTCAATCTTTCCATGAATTTAACAACATAAATTGGGGCTTTTTCCCAATTCCACGCAATTGAGTCAATTCAACTTGCTTGGCCCATCGAGGCTCAGTGTTGAAAACTAGAGATCTGATACCATATTGTAACATCCCCAACACCAAATTGTTAGGCCATGCCACACAAAAATTCTTGAACTGTATATAAAATTAAAAAATACAAATATTCTGTAAATACATAGATTTATACAGAATAATAGTGGAAATACACATGCAACATTCACAGGAAAATCCCATAAAAATATTATTGAGAAATACTGAGAGGGGGGGGGGTGTGAATCAGTGTTTTTGAACAATCAATCGATTTCCTCTTTTCTTTCACTGAAAACCTTAGGCTACTTTGTAGAGACCAACTGTTGTATATTCTTACGAAACCAGGAGTGCATCCAGAGATCTTATTATGAATTTCTTCATTCAACAGATGTCTTATTAAGCAATAGATCAATGCAGTAATAACAAAATAAGTCAACACACATGAATAAGACACATGAACACCAGGATTTAAGGTGGAAACCCAAATCGGGAGAAAACCACCGCTATCGTTGTCTCTGTCTTCAATAATTATTAAGAAAACGTTTTACAACAATCTACTAGTGCAGACTCATACTAGTATGCAGGCTTCTACCTGCAGAAGGCTGCAACCTTCTCTCGTTTACCAGCCTTTCCTAGAAGGGAGCTTCAACCCCCTGAAGATAGCACCAGTTTCTACTGGTAGGATGCTTATACTGAGGGTTTAACCCTCAGACTCACTGCTGACCACGTTTCATTAATTTTCACACTGGATCAGGCAGTTTCATCTAGTGGCTATGACAACAACAGAAATTATCTCTAGAGTAAACACAGATCTACAGACTGCCAGGCAGCTACAAAAGCTTCCTAAACACACATTAAACAAGTCAATAAACCTGGATATGATGCCGCAGCTCTCGTGGTTGTTAAACCCATGGCCGAGAACTCTCTGTCAGTGTAGATCCGTCGCCCGACTGCCACAATGAGATTCCTCCATCCTGAAACCTTCCATGCAGCCTGCACAAATGACCTCAGCCACCTGTAGATATCCCTTCTGTCAGAAAATGGCCTCCACGTCCTCCAAAAGGAAGACCCCTGCTACCTATCACCGTCCTTACTTGGCCTTTTCTTCTACCTGTAGAAAGGGCATCGACCCCTTCTTAAACCCATGGGTTCAGGAACAGTTCAACTCTCATTGGGTCCCATATTTATTGCTCGGGGGAAATCGGACCCCCCTTTTTTTTTAAATTTGAATTAACCCTACGCGCCCTTTTTGAATCGGGTTTCGGGATTCCTTATGTATCGATTTCTTTGCCTCTTGAATTCGCAATTTTCGGATACCCGACTTCCTCCGTACTCTTGACACGCGTCCCACCGAATGGACCTTTGACCTGCCACCTGCCCTCCGAGGTGTCCCACACGCTATCTGCTATATCGGGAAATTGCGTATCACGATTTCGTGATGTCTGATGCACTTGTTTACAGGACTCGCGAAACTCCGAATTCCGATTCTCCGATGAAGCACCTTTTCTCCATGCGCTGGCCCTCCTGAGCTTAGCTCCTGGTCAACGTAACCTTCACACCATGACCACAACCTTACCCCATCGGAGCTACAGGGTTTGTGATGCCTCCATGCATACAACCACGAGATTCCCGATCGTCCAAATACCAATGCTCCGTTACGCTGACAGTTGTCCTCCACTATGCCTCCGTCCTCCTGCTCTGCTGTGCTGACAGCTGGCCCCCACTCATCGGGGTTTCGTGGATCGCGATTCTGACTTGCACAAAACTCTTGTCAACGGGATCCCTGATTTCTCGATGAACAAAATGCCGACAGCGCCTTGATCTTCGACACCTGTCCCTCAGATGGACGGTCCCGATCGCTCCGGGATTTCGAGACTTTCGATGTCAAGTGACTTTGTCATTTCCAAGTCCTGATCGCCAATGCCTCTGCTGACGTCACACGTGGTTTGACACGTGTTAGATCCTGCCATGTGTCACTCTGATTTGTGACTTACATGTGCCTGAAGTGTTGAATCTGCCTGACACCTGTCATTCCTTGGTTGTGCCACGTGTCCCTAGCTGACGTGGTCTGCTGTCGTGAGTTGGATCAACAGTCTAGATCACATATTGATCTGATGGTTCAGGTTCATTCTGGATTCAACGACTACGATTAAATCCCGAAATCGCATTTCGCGATTTTGGAGTTCTTGATGTCAAGAGATTTTGGCAATACAAAGTCCCGATCCCCGATACTTCGATACGGGCTGTGATCAACGATCCAGATCACTTCTTATCCAACGGCTGTGATTAGATCGCGAAATCGCATATCGCGATTTCAGGATTTTCATTGTCATTGTTCACGGTACTCATGAAACTCCGATTCCCGATTCTTCGATGAAAAGAATCACTGGTCCAGATCTCATGCTTGCTTTAACGGCTGCAATCAAGTCGTGAAATCGCATATCGCGATTTTGGAGTTTTCATTGTCGAATGAATTGGACATTTCAAAGTCCTGATCCCCGATTCTCCGATGGCTTATCTCCCTCGCAGCTTCTGCAGATTTGACGGTTGTCAGCGGTGCTCTGCAACAATCATATGTGCCCATCCAAAAACTCGACCATACACTGATTTTCTAACAAAAAGCTCTTCTTCCTCTTTTGCCTCATCCTTTGCCATCAATGACAATATTTCCAACAAATAAATCCATAAATAATAATGCAGCATGTAATTTAACACACAATTGACACTTATCTTTGATAGAAAAGATCACCTACTGTGTGCAGACCTTCCATGTTCCTCCTAGCCTTAGACCACACTGCTCAAAACTGACATAAGTGGTCACTCCCGACCTGGGACTAAACTTCACCCGGGTAAAGAAATTATTAACCAAGATGATTTTACTCAGACAACAGGAAGGACTACGCCACATGTTCCAACTCAAACTAAGAGCCTATAATCTCTCATTCCCCACATGCCTGTCCCACCCCAAGAAATGTGCCCCTTCTCTCCTCAACAGTCCTTTGACTACCCCATTTCCTTTCTGGGGCTTCATCAATAGGTCAGACATGAAGTCTCAAAGCCATGTAGTTGTAGTTTGGCACCTTTGAGAAATCAATTCCCAACAATCCTCTTGCCTAGAGAGAATTTATCATGGGCATGACAACCCACCTATTCAATCTTCCATGGGCCTAGCAACCTACATCTTCAGTCTTCCATGGGCCTGACAACTCGCTTCTTCATTCCATCTCCTAATATCTCTAGGTCCAGGTATGAGTACATGTACAGGTACTGATACGGGTACAAGTACAGGTACAGTTACAAAAAATTCCAACGGGCAACTGAAAATCCGTGAGTTAAAGAATAATGGAGGAAATTATGGGAAGATGGAACGATGGCCTCCTAGAATGAAGAAATGAATGGAATAATGGGAAAATGAACTAAGTCCCCCACTCTATGTTTGTAGGTCCCCAACTTGACACTTTCTTGTTGAGAGCTGATTTGGCCCACTTGTCCCCCTCCTTAGAACTTAGGATAAAATAATTATCCATATGTTATACATTAAGGATTATTAATATAATATTCCTTTTGGGCTTCAACTCCATAGGTTAGCCCCTTATCCTTAAGGTTTAGCCCCCTTTCCCTAACTAGTGGAGTTCAGTCCCGCATACTCTTTTACATGATTGGTATGCATGCAGTGGTGTGTTTTTCATTAAAATTTGCATGTAAATATGTTTACGTTTACATTAAAGATATACTGTGTTTTCTGCATCCCAGCTCACCAACCTAAGTACAGTTGTATTTACATTTACAGTTGGGGTTTGGCCTAGAGGTATTACAATCTCCATAGCTCTTTGGCCTCAACTAACACACATGTCAAGTTTAGTTTGTATAGTTTTGGTGGAAGTACTTTGTATCCCTAGGTGCATAGCTATAAGTTCCTATGCACATACCTTCATGTGTATCGACTCCCATTAGTGACTCATAGTCTGTGGATTTATGGTATTCACTTATGCTCCTAGCATATCACATAACCATGTATGTCAATATTCAATCATCATTGATCATCATAATAAAATAAGATTAACATATAATCATTAATACCATTAATTCAATATTGTCCATTACCCCTTTTTAGTGTTACATATTTATTTATATTGTATTCTTTTTTTTTTAAGTAAAAAAGGTGGAACCTGCTATATTAAGTTATCGAAGAAACCTTGACAAAATGTACAGAGATATAGGTCTGAGCCACCAAAAATGCTGTCGTTTTACCAGAAACCAGCATGGTTTGGAGAACTGTTTTTCCCTCTGTCCTGCCCAGAGGAAACCATGACAGATGGCTATAGTCGAAGTGAACATGTAACAATAGCATGATAAAACAAAGAAATATAATAGCATAGAAGACCTAGATACCTGGTGACCTGTCGCCCTTGCTTGTCTGCCACGTGGACCCAACTGGGATGGAAAATGCCTGCACACAGAGAGGGCACTTCCTCTTTACTGGAGCATTGGAGTACGCATCAAGGAGCAGGTCCAAACGCTGGCCCATGAGAAGGGCTCTGTGCTCCAGGTCTGCCATGTGGCCTCAGAGTTCAAACACTAGAGCCAGATGCTCTGCACGGAGGAAAATACCATGCAAGCCTTTACCCGCGTCGTCAAGGATTACGTCCCTCAGTTCCATGGTTGTTCCATATTCGGCTTCGAGCTCCATCAGTTCTGCACCAGCCACTTCCTCCTTCCTCACTGGGTTGTTCTCATCCTCATTCTCTTCGGCTCTAGCTTTGTCTCGAGTTTCTTCCTCGAACGTTGCCTGCATAGCATGGCTGGTGGGGCTGTAGTCACCCGACCATGGGATTTCCTCGACAATGCACCCAGGGATGTCACCTGCTAGTTCAATTTTAGGACCGCTTCCATCCTGGTAGTTCTCCTCCATGGCTTGGGGTTCCAGGGTGGTCGCCAATTCCTCCATGAACAATATTTCTTCCACGTAACAGGTGGGAAACGCATTCGCAACACCATCCTTTGGCCTGTTTCCAGACTTAATTGTCGTGGTTTCACTGCTACATCCGGCCCTAGTCTCCGCAATGATGGCATGCAGAGCCAATTGGTCAGCTCGAGCCTTATTTCGAAGAATGGAGGTCATCAACGACAGAGCACACTCCAACTTCTCCTTCCTTTGCCGCTGAGCTTTGTGGGTCTACCAGGCCGAGCCACGGTGAGGCCTGCCCCACTTCCTGGTCATAATTGCCAAGGAATATATAACAATACAGTGAGGATGCAGCGAGATGAGAGTAAGCCGGGACGAGAAGGAAACAAAGTTTCACCAGAGCTCCTAGACGATGGGGAGAGCCGAAGCGAGAGCAAACCAATTCTGTCCAGGCGCTCGAAAAAACAAATTGCTAAAGGCTGGATTCACCTAGCTATCCATAAACCTTGTCATGTTGAGTGCGCTGTGAGTGAGAGTGTTTGCACGAGTAAGGTGTCCCTCCACCGTATATTGGTTGTAATGGCCATCTACCATCGTAAATGTAGGGCAGGTGGGTGGTGGCCATCAGCATTTATGTTATGGATTAGTGCTGAGCCAGGTGTCGAGGAGTTGCTGCATGTCACCCCATCCGGGGCTGGGTAATCTCTGCTTGCAAGGTATCTGCAACGCCTTGAGAGGTCTGTATCATCAGAGAGATGGGATTGCCAATATATGAGTTCTGACTTTGAGTCAGTTCCAGTATTTTCTAGGTGATTCGCAACCTTGTTAGCGTCTCGTTTCACATGAGAAGGGATTAGAATGAGATTGGGGTGGATAAGATCTCTGAAATCCTCAAGAAGTCCTGAGAGTCTCCAGCTAGGAGAGATTCGCCTGGGGAGTTCACCATGAAGGATTTTGGAGATGAGTTGAATTATGATTTTGGAGTCTCCCTCAACGATGAGCCAATGGTACTGGTGTTGAGCAACATCTTAGAGGCCTCTGACAAGGCTTGTGAGCTCTGTCACATTGTTCATGTTTTGCCCTAAAAAGCCTGCCATCATATGAATAATCTTACCAGTGTGGTTCCAAAGGATAGCTCCAAAACCAGCTGGTCCAGGGTTACCCCTGGAGGCCCCATCGAAGTTAAGCTTGAGGAAGCCTGAGGGGGGTGGGGTCCATACCGTGGGTGTTAGGACCACACAATGCACCTTTTTGCCTATACTTTTTGCAACTATTATACTCTTGATCACCTATATTTAGACTCATACTACCACTTCATCTGATCATTCCAAAGGTATACAATGTCCTTTCTCATTACTATACGTTTAATCTGTTTTGCATAATATTTTACATCACTTTTGTACTTAACCATTGATTAGACTGCAAACTAGCATTTGAAGCCTGTTGCTGAAACACAGTCTAGGTCGTAGATGCTGAAACACGGAGCTGTTACACAGTCCAAGGTCGTTGTTGCTGAAACATAGAGAGGCTATATAGCCCGAGGTCGCTGTTGCTGAAACACAGAACTGTCATACAGGCCGGAGTTGCAAAGGCTGAGACACAAAGCTGTTACAAAGTCTAGAGCTGCAGATGCTGAAACACAGAGGAGACCGCTGGAACCAACGATGCTGAAACACAAGGAAGATGTTACAGTTAGCGGTCAAGGCCAACACAGTCAAGAGCGCAATTCACGTGGATGAAACAACCCGTGAATTGCGATGCTGAAACAGCATCGACAACTATGAGAAGAAGCTGTTACTCCAGTTGTAACAAAAATACCTCATCCAGCTCCTGTAATAGCATTTCTGTTGCGTGAGACTAGGACATCTTGCTCTGATTTAGAAAGAAGATCCGACGAAAGATAGGACTCAGATATACATTGTAATTTTTGATATATTGCATTGAGGAGGTTCCCTCTTTAAATAAAGGGAATTCTTCATTCGAGCAGGCAAGTTTTATGTATTGAAGCAACTCCAGAGAAGCGGGACGTATTCTATTTTCCAAATTGTAATGTGATATTTCGACAGATGAATAGAAGACTGCTTTGAGTATCTTTCTCTAGTTTCCTCGTTTCAGGGGAATCTTGTGAGAAGGGAGGGCCCACCTTCTTCACAAGATTCACCCATTAGTTAGAAGTGTGTTAGTACAATTTCTGTTTATGTTTTGTTTAACTGTCGTTTGCTGAAACACTGTTTTTAATGGATTCGCTTTGCTGAAACACTACTGACTCTGTCTTAGTCTATTGAATGGAATTTGTAATTCCTTTTTATCAGCAATCTTGTGTGATGTTTTTATGAGGCTAGCAGAGACTGGGTTAAAGGTTCCTACTCAGACAGGAAGGAATCGGAATATCCTACCCTCTGTAGATTTCATTTACTTCTGCCCGTGTGCTAGCCAGAGGTTTGGTTAAGGGTTCCTGCTCAGACAGGAAGGAATCAAAACACCTTGTCTTCTGTAGATTTCATTACTTCTGCAAGTGTGCTAGCTAGAGGTTTGGTTAAGGGTTCCTGCTCAGACAGGAAGGAATCAAAACACCTTGTCTTCTATAGATTTCATTTACTTCTGCAAGTGTGCTAGCCAGAGATTTGGTTAAGGGCTCCTGCTCAGATAGGAAGGAATCAAAACACCTTGTCTTCTGTAGATTTCATTTACCTCTGCAAGTGTGCTAGCCAGAAACTGGGTTAAGGATTCCTGCTCAGAAAGGAAGGGATCAGACTACCCTGTTCTCTGTAAACCTCAACCTCACAAGTGTGCTAAAACAGAAATAAGGCTCAAGGCTCCTGCTTAGAAAGGAAGGAACTAGGTGGCTTTGTTCTCTGTTAGATAGATTTAATTGTTTTTTGCATCACTGTTTTCATGAAAGAGTGTTAGTACTGAAGTCTCTGTTTGAGAGTAAGGGTCCTGTTCTCTGATTGCACAATAGTTGTTCTTTCCCGTTGAAAGTGTTATTTTAATGTAATCCAGGATTCTTAGATTAATCTTAAAAAGATTTGCAATAGGGAAGATACTTGCCTGTGATTTAATTCAGAACTTCAACAAGTGTGATTAGTATAAGTTTCTTTACTACAACACTAAGCTGCTTTTGGAATTGAGCATATATAGTGCGTGGCTATATTTGAAATAAAAGACTTCCTTGGGTTGATAATTTATGTATCACTTGATTGTTTGAATCAATTAAGCAATTATAGTGACCAACATTTTGGCGCCGTTGCCGAGGAAGATAGCTATAGATTTCAAAAGCACTTATGATTTTTTTTAGATAAAAAGATTGCATGAAAACCCCCAAGGATACTAACCCTACAGGTGGCAAGGGAAAAGGAAAGGGAGGAAGAAAGACTTACATCGACGAGATCCTATCAAATTCTGAATCTGCTGCTCAACGACCAAACTTTCAAAGACAAAACTCCCAGCCTTCATTCCAAGCAGCTTTTGGGACAGGAAAATAAGTTTGGAGTCCGGAGACAGTCCAAAAGCTAGTAGGAGACATTGAGGACAGAGCAAGTGCAGCAGGGGAGCAGACAAAGGAAAACATGGATGAGTATAATGAACAATTGCATCATGAAGAGCAGGTAGATCCTGAAGGAGAGGTAAAAGATGAAAATTCTTTCTCGGCATTAGGATTTCCTATTGGCGATCTCCCTAGAGGAGCAACCCCCATGAAAAATATTCCACTCTTAGCATTGCCCAATTTTCATGGTTTATCTTCAGAGGATCCTGATGAATTTCTGTTTGAATTTGATATATTATGTAGAAGCTATGATTACATTTCTAATGCTCAGAAACTAAAGTTATTTCCAACAACACTAAAAGGGAATGCACTAAGATGGTTTATGAGTCTTGGAGGCCATGTGATCACAACATGGGACAAAATGAAATAGAAATTCTTGAACAAATACCAGGACTACTGCCGAACGAGAGAAAAGAGGGAGGAGCTATTCAAAATGATGCAGAAAGAAGATGAGAATCTAGAAGACTTTGTAGAAAGGCTACAATACAATCTACAAAGATCCAGTCATCCCAATGTAAGTAAGGATATTTTCAAAACTATTTTATTAAAAGGGGTAAGGGATGACTCTCTGGATATGCTAAATATGCTTGGGAAAGGGGACATATCCAAGGAATCATATGATAAAATTGTCAATTTATGCAAAAGATGTTCAAGGGGAGCTTCAAGAAACAGATTAAACAGCAGGGACACCACATTTTCTAGAGTCCAAAAATCAGCCAGTGGAGGAGCAACAAGAGATGAGATAGGTAATTTGCTTGAAGATTTTAAAACTCTTTTGCCTCACAAATGGATACCTTGCAGATTAAGAAAAAGCAAGCAGAAGTAGAAGCAGCCCTGTCTATCTTTTGTCCTCAATGCAGAGATAAGCACCCAAAAAGAGAATGTCCACTGGACAGAAAGCCAATCTGTACTATCTGCGACAAAGATCATGATACCCAAAATTGTCCATCTTTACCAGGGATCAAGGCAACATTACAACCAACGGATGAAGAAGCTGAAGCTGTCTATCTAATGACACAAAGGAGACAATGGAAACCAAGGGGACAAGTTATGAACTCTAACATGCCATTTAATCGTTGGAATAATTATTTTGCTTTCAATCAAATGAGCTACCCACCCTTCAATCAAATGCAATACACTAATCAAACGAATTACCCATCCATGCAGCAAACTTACCCACCCATGCAGCAAAGTTACCCACCCTTTGTTGATCCCTTAATGTGGACCTCTTGGCCTCCACAACAACAACAGCCATATCAGAATCAGTGGAATCAGAATTGGAGAGGACAACAACCTGCCTTTCAAAATCAATTACCTCAACCACTCTCCTTGCCAGCAGGTACTCAAAATAATCAAGCGATGAGACCCCAGCTACCTGTACAACCTAACCCCAACCCGAATAATAAAGCTGTGCAGTGCATTGACATTTATAACCATCCCACACTTTCCCTCCTCCCTGCACAATGCAATGATATTCACCTTCGATCTGGGAGAATAGTGGAACCTACCATAGCTGATGTTACCTCTTCTGAAAAAGAGGAAACAAAAGAGCATGATGTACCTGAAAAGGTGCAATCATCCTCTAACAATGCTACTGAAACAACAACAGCACCATTTCCTGAGCGTCTAGCCTTAACCAAAACGCTTGAACCACCAGCCTTTAATCTTTTAGGGGAATTACAAAATTTATATGTTAAAATTCCTCTACTACAAGCACTCCGCGATGTGCCTATCTATGCTAGGACAATGCGAGATATCTGTGTTAAAAAGCCTAGTAGGAAAACTAAGGATCCCCTTACAGTCCATGTTATGGGAGATCTGTCTGCATTAATGTCAGACAAGACTCCCCCAGTCAAATATGGTGATCCTGGCCACCCTACCGTTACTATACAAGTTGGAAAAACCATAATCCCTCGAGTCCTGGTAGACCTTGGTGCAACCATCAATATCATGACTTTAGAAACCTTACAGCTGCTACAATTACAAGATAAAGTCAGAGAGACCCCTACTATCCTAGAATTTGTTGATCGATCCACAATTAAACCAGAAGGAGTCATTGAAGACTTCAGTATCTCTGTGGAATCCTGGAATTATCCAGTCGAATTTACAGTGTTGCAACCCAAAACAAAGTTGGGGGGCCACCCTCTAATTCTGGGTGGACCTTGGCTAGCCACAACAGATGCTTTTATCAGCTGTAGATCAGGGTCAATGACAATTTCAAACGGTTATGAAACTAAGTAGCTCACACTTTATCCTCACGCTACACCCCTGGCTAACAACGATAATTCTGTATGGGTAGATTTTGAGGATCAACCTACTCAACCTCTTCTGACTATCGGACAAGCTTTAAGCTTGAAAGACTCTACTGAGGATGAAATCATCAATAATTTTATTTGCGAACCCTCCTCTGTCACTCCACAAATTCATAATCAATTAACTGCATTGTTAGAGTCTGATAATCAAGAAAACCTCGGTTCAGAAAGCCTACCTCAAACACCTAAAACCATCTCCTCCAAAATCATACCGGTCGAAATTGAACCTGGCAAATCATTAAATATAAACCCTCATTTGATAGATGTTGAAACACAACAGTTAATGAAGTTACTTCGGGAAAATAAAGAAGCATTCGCATGGGATTACACAGACATGAAGGGAATCTCCCCTGACTTATGTACTCATAGAATATATATTAAGGACGATTGTCGACCAATCTGTTAACCTCAGCGACGAATGAACCCAAATTTAAGAGAAATCCTGAAGGAAGAACTTCAAAAATTGCTCAATGCAGGGTTTATCTATCCTATATCAGACAGTGAATGGGTGTCCCCATTGGTAATAGTTCCTAAAAAGAACGGGAAATGGAGATTATGTGTGGATTACAGAGCTTTAAATAAAGCCACTCAGAAAGATCACTTTCTAATACCATTCATTGATCAAGTATTAGATAGTTTGTCAGGGAAGAAGTTTTTCTCATTTTTAGATGGTTTCAGTGGGTACAACCAAATTAAAATTGCACCTCAAGATCAAGATAAAACCACCTTCACCAGCCCTTGGGGAACCTTTGCTTATAGAGTCCTTCCATTTGGACTATGTAATGCACCAACAACCTTCCAAAGGGCAGTTTTGGGAATTTTTTCTGATATGCTTAATGANATGGATGACTTTACTCCCTATGGTGTTTCTTTTCAGGAAGCACTGGAAAACCTTGAGAAGGTACTTAAACGATGCATACAAGCCCAACTCTCCTTAAGTACAGAAAAATTCCATATGATGATGAGTGAAGGAATAGTGCTTGGGCATTTTATCTCATCTCAAGGAATTCAGGTAGACCCATCCAAAATACAATCATTAAGGACCTTCCTAATCCAAAAACTCGAACAGAGGTAAGAATATTTTTAGGACATGCTGGATACTACATAAGATTTATTAAGAACTTTTCCAAAATAGCTTCCCCCTGTTTGTTTTACTGATGAAAAATGCTAAATTCAAATGGATTGATTCTTGCCAAGAAGCATTTAATACACTTAAACATCAGTTATCTATAGCTCCTATCCTTAGAGGACCTGACTGGACACTTCCCTTTCACATATCCTCCGATTCTTCAGACATTGCTATAGGAGCTATCTTGGGACAGGAAGAAGATCATCTCCCCTATGCTATATATTTCATCAGCAAGAATATGAGCCCTGCTGAACTCAATTATACAGTCACTGAGAAGGAATTCTTAGCAGTTATTTATGCAATCAATAAATTTAGACATTACATTACTGGCTATTCTACTTTTGTCCATACTGATCACTCAGCTATCAAGTACTTAATGAATAAACCTATCACAAATGCTAGAGTCACCAGATGGCTACTGTTATTGCAGGAATTCGATATTACAATTGTAAATAGACCAAGAAAAGAGAATGTAGTTGCTGATTTCCTTTCTCGATTGACACTTAATGATGATAACCCAGTAGATGATTCATTTCCTGACAAATATCTATTTGCAGTTTCTGCTCACTCACCTTGGTATGCAGATATTGGTAACTACTTGGTTGCAGGGAAGTTACCATCACACCTATCCTACCGAGAGAAGAAAAGTATTATTCATCAAAGTGCTCGGTATAGTTGGATAAGTGGGTAACTTTTCCATACAGGAGCTGATCAAGAAATTCGAAGGTGTGTTTGAGAAGATGAGGTGTATGACCTACTGAAAGCTTGTCATGATGGCCCTTGTGGAGGGAATTTTGCTGACAAAAGAACAACATATAAAATTCTCAGGATGGGGTACTATTGGCCCTCACTCTTTAAAGATGCAAAGAAATATGTCAAGGCCTGTGATAGCTGCCAAAGAGTAGGCCAACCTAATTATAGAGATGAAATGCCATTAAACCCCCAGGTAGTACTAGAACCATTTGAAAGATGGGCCTTAGACTTCAAAGGACCCATCAATCCTCCATCCAATCAAAAATTTTATATCCTGGTCTGCACAGACTACATGACTAAATGGGTGGAAGCCAAGGCACTCCACAGAGCAACTGAAGAAGCAGTTATAGATTTCTTATTTAAAGACATCTTAACCAGATTTGGAATGCCAAGAGAATTAGT